>JAQFXU010002054.1:0-23284 GCA_034693705.1 Spatulosminthurus flaviceps
CACATATGTAATTGACATTGAGGTTGTGGAAGCCATCTTCTTTGGAAAAATCGTAAAATTAGCTTATAATTTTTTACAAAAGTACCTTTACAAAGTATACGAATCCCTCCGGAGAGGACAAAACAGCGGCGAACCATTTCCTTGGGGATTACAGACTCTCTCCCAGTGTACCTAATACCGTGCAGGAAAAAGAGGACAAATGCAAAGACTTCCACAGACCTTTTGCATAGTTTCGTCTTCTTCATATGGCTCAGCCATAAAGCCAACAGGATGAATTTTGTTGACTCAGTGTGAATCATGGGAGGAATGTACGTTAGAGAGAGGCAAGTATCGTTTAAAATTTCATATTCTCATCAACGTAAAAAGCCTGGAGTCAAAAAGGTGGTGGTTCTGGATGCGGATTCCCCGCTTTGTATTTTTTCACTTCCTAAACACATAATAATTAGGCATGCCAAATATCTAGTTTAATTGAATTGTTTAAACAATTTTATTACCCAAAGTGTTTTTCTAACGTAACCACCTCCAAACAATACAGTGCTCCTCAGGCTGGGGTAAAAAAAAGCATGGGATAGGGTTGAACCCTTGAAGCTACGTCAAAACATTCAGTTTACATGTTACTTCGCAACCATGTACAATCGCAGCGACCAAAAAAGGATGAGGGAGGTTTAAATAAAGGATCAAAAAACTTTTCCTTCATTCCTAGTAGTAACCTTTTGGTAAAACCAATAAAAACAGTAGAAAGTTTGATATGATATGGAAAGAGAAAGAAACTTTATTTCACTTTTGCTCAAGCGGTATTTGCCAACAGACACAGTATTAACAAGGTTGGAATGTTGTTAATTTTAATATATGTATATATGTAACACCATGCAGTGCATTTTATACCACTTCATTAGTTGTGATTACCGTATGCATGTGCTTATTTAGTATGTGTAATCTGCTTGTGCTAACAAATAATTGTAAAGTGAGTTCCGAGCCCATCTCCGAGAATGTTAAATGCCATTCTCATTTGATATTCCACGAAGCTTATATATTGATGTGCAGAGTATGCGAGCCTTCGACTAACACGCTCAATACATATGTACTAAAAATGGGCTTCCTCCTTCGCATGGTCTCACTCTCCCTGCAAAATCCAACACGTCTCCACATCACATTATGACAATCTGTGTTCTCTGTTTTAATTAGCGCCTTTCCTAATTACATTACTCTCTCTCTCTCCTTAATTTTCTCCCAGATTTCCCAACTTTGTCTCCTATCATTCCACATCTCTACAAGAAGCTCCAACTCCTAATAATTATAGCTATATATGTAACAACTTACTTTTTACATAACTTGCATACTTTCTTCGCTCTCTGAACCCTCTGAACTCTCTGAACCTCATCTCCAGCTTTCGTTAATGATTCGAACCTCAAATTAAAAACTTCCTCAAATTTAGGAACTATAATATACAGCAAATAAAAGCAAAGTGAAGATACAAAATTAGAATCCGTAATTTATCCAATAAATGCTGCATACATACAAAAACAATATTGGTGCAATGATAATCACTCGGCTTACTCCTCTTGTACCAGTATATCGTAAAAAACATAGTAGGAAAAGGATCGATTGCGATCCTTCTTAAAGTTGTCCATACATGCATACTATAGTGGACAATTTCTGACAACTTGTACACTGGGAAACTTTTGTTACCTTCTTTGAAATACCTACCTAATACACAAGTACCAATTTTTCCACTCATTTACGCTTCACGTATAGATATTCATCATGTACATACTATACATCAGAACCAGACTATACAAGGCTGTATTATCCCTCAAGAGTAAGGATTTTTAGCAATTTAAGGAACATTTTAACAGTACGTTGGACAAAATACAGGAAATCAGCTATTTAATATTACTTCAGAATTCATTCTGGAAATTCAGTTAGATCAAAAAATCGTTTCGGAAGCCCAAATGGGTCCCTTGGGTTTCTATATTAATGTGGAAGAAAGTCAGCGACAGACATAGGACAGATAAATGAGCTTCGATCCGGAGGTCCAACAAGGTAATGAAATGTTCTACAAGATAATATATCATCTGCACAGATTGAGTGGGTATGATACAGCATACAGCAGCGGTCATGACTTTGTAGAAGTGAAGGTTTGTTGGGAGCAACCTATATAAAACGACGATTCGGGCAAATATTACCAGGGTATTTCAAGCAAGGGAAAATTCGGATGAGAGGATCAGCAGCACACGCAACACGTGCAATAGACATCTTTATTGATGCTATCCCCTCATCCTTATGAATCTATCGAAATGGATATTCCTTGTTCTTTTTTCTGCTTTTTGGATTCATTAAAAGGCATTTTGGAAGAGTAGAGAACCTTATATACGCTTTCCTACAACTGTCTCGAAATTTTTTCACTCCCTCAACTATTCCAGCAAATCGAACGTAATAATGAATCAGACTATTTGACTGCAAGTGAATGTTGTGTGAGAGAGAGAGAGAGAGAGTCATCACATATTCTTTATTCCAGCTTTCTAGCATACACGCGTCAGTAGATCCGAGGATCCGACCCTTTCCTCCAACTTCTATTGATCCATCTCTTTCCACTGGATGTTTAAGATAATGTAGTGCTTAAAGGTTGCATAATGCGATTCATAATACTCGCAACTCGTAAGAACGGGCTGTTTTTTTTAAAACAGTGCAGTGCAAAGGCTAGACTATGAAGCAATGCCTAAATACATACGCACAACACGAAGCGCTACAACTGTTTACAGTTGTTCTCATCATCGTAATATGCACATAATATAGACTTACTTAGTGTGTAGTTGAAAAGTAATACGACACCGTCTTCAAGCACAATATAATGCCCTGCCCAACTATGCCAATGTGAATATACAACATATGTGGACAGGGAGAAGCGTGAAAATTGAGGCACTTATGGTTACCAGCGAGCAATTGTCATTGTCATAAGCGTAATTCCTGCTCATTGCTTCCCGAAGATGAGTAAATTCCCTTCAAAGACACGTACGGACCTGAGTGAGAGAGGACGCTCTTCATTGCTATTGATCAGATATGCCACCCCTTGCATAAAAAACACAGCCTTACATGAATAACATAACAACAGATTAACTCATCTACCCAACTTCCACTTCCACACATACGTATAAATATTAATGCTTAAAAAGATGCTACATCCTCTCATTGTGTGTTCTTCAATGAAGCTTCAAATGCAGGTACGGTATGTATACATGCAACCAACCATGCATGGCTAAATTTTTCTACTCAACAGTACATGCAGACTAATCTCATAGAATACCTGCGTGTCGCGTAGGCGTTCTCAGAAGATGTGTTTACATTGATTTTAATCGAATTTAAATTTTTTCAAGGCTAATATATCGTCATAGTATATCTTCCATGTCCTTCTTGTAATTGACTCTCTTCCTTTATTGCAGATCTTCAACCCAAGCTCCAATCCATGGAAATTACTCAGGTATTCTTCTTTCTTTGGTCACTTTCATCCTCAACTATAACATAAGTTAGATAAAATGCTTGTTATGGCAGGGGTGCCAATAGCGGCACTTTTGCTGAGGTGTTAGCACCCAATATATGCTTATTGCAAAAACCATTTCCGGTCTGTTGGGACGCCTTTTTAATGCGGTTTGACTGTAATCAAAAATATTTATTTTTGCCGTGTTTAACTATTGCGCAGAATACTTTGAGCAACTCTTCACAATATTTTAATTCGTAAAAGATCCGTTAAAGATCAAATACACTTTAAGTGTTTCCTTTGAAAATGAAAGAAAGTTTTTCGCTTGTAATCCCGCCACAACACCGTAAACACTAACATTTTTTCTGTAACCTGATTTCTACTTTTCTCTGAATTTCACTTACGCTCACGTGGTATAGTAGATGCACAGCCCAATCTTTCCAGCAAGGATATACCAACTACCAACGTACAATTAAATATTATTAGTATACCCCTACAATTTTCTAATAGGGCAAGTTTTCTTAAAATCACTTATTTGTATCGAAGAAAACGCCCATAAATCCAATATTTTGCTAAAAAGGAAATCTTGCATAAAATTTGGTTACGTTCCAAAATTCCAGAAAGTCTACTCGAAAAGAGAGCAGGTCAATTTCATTTATTTTCTTCTAAATTTGCTCCTCTAAACAGTCTCAAATTGGATTGAAATAAATATGGTAATTTTCTTCATAGGCCGGCATAGTTTTGTGGCAATAATCTCAAAATACGTAGAGTTTACAACTAATTGTAGATTTGCACCTCAACCTCAAGAAAAAATTACGGAGATATGGTACAATTATTTTTAAATCCGCGGAGATCCCTATTGCCTATAGAGGGAAATTCTTCTGTTAAACTTTATTCCAAAATATAATATTTTCGCAACAGTTCGGAAAACATATCCAAGTAATGCAAAATTTCGTAAAAAATCTCATCCTTCAAAATTTTTGAAAAAATCTCAAATAATGCAGAATTTTCAAAAAAATCTATAATGATGAAGATTTTTGAAAAAATCTATAGTGATGAAGATTTTTGAAAAAATCCCAACAATTTTTTTTGGAAAAGTTTGTGTATAAGATTTTCCCAAAAAAATCCGGAAAATGTTGTTATATTGTTCGCCAAAAATCCAAACAATTCTTGCTCCAGTTTGAAAATCATCCAAAAAGTTTGAGTGAAAGTTCATACCCCGCAAATATTTTGATCCGCAGTCCCCTAAAATCAGCAACTGACTTTATTACTCGTATATGTAGCAATTCGGGGAAATATCTTTGTCTCACGTTTGTAGTTCCAGTAAACAACACGCAAACAGACTTGTATGATATGAAACTGCAATGCTACACCTCCCTGAAAAAATCATCTTCAACTAATAATAAAGCTCTACGAGCATAACCATGTGCTGAAAACAGTTAATACAGGTTTTGCTAAAGTCCAGCTCATTAGAGCGGATTTTTCCACTGAAACCAGGGCATGCTGTGCTACAGTGTATGCAAAAATAACTTAAGCCAAATTCACAGATATGCGGTAAATTTTTCAAACGAGGGTTTAAAGCTGTCTGTATTAGACTTTATATTCAGCTGTGAAGTCATTAGTTTGTCGAAAAAGCTTTTTACAATAATTTCCCATAAAATTCATCAACAGACATAAAATTCATTTTCGATTAAAAATTCTAGTTTTTAACATTTCGTTTGGACGGAAATGTCTTTTCCAGTCTTATGTCTTACAAGTTGGTATATATTCCCACGTGGTCTCAAATCTACATAGCATTACCCGCTCATATAATCAAATACTCCTACTCCGTCGACTCCAAGACATAGGCAGAGAATTCGCGGTGCAGAACTGTAAGATGATGATAGAACAACGGAACCTTGTATAAGGATCGCTGGAGAGAGGCCGTAAATATTTGTCCATTCTTAAAGTGTATGCACTCAAGTATTAGTCGTACATTGGAACCGTTTGTTTCCCTCAGTCAACTATTTAAACATTATTCAAACCTCTATTTCAAACGTGAACTTGATGTCAACAGTATAGGAAACTGAAACAGACATAAGTTATTCATACATGGGAAGGATATGGGAAGACCTCGTGGATTGTACATGAAAAGAATATGTACAGATCCCACATAGAGTGCATACATATACACAAGCCCCATGGAGCGTAACCCTCCTAAACTGTGAGTAGAGTCTTGCTTAACCCCAAATGAGATAATAGAGGCATCATTTAGACGACCCTTAGATAATTGTCAGTACGTTCTCCATTGTGGTGTCTCTCATCCCTCTTTTATGCGTGTGTAAAATCCCCTTAAAAGAGATTTTGCCATGCAGCAGCATCCTTTTATCAATGGAACCTCTCTAAAGGAAATGGAGAGAGAAATGTTTCCCTACAAAATTATGCTCATGCATATGAACTGTCATTGAAATAATAATGTGCAGGAATCTTTGAACGATGTGAATGGAAGGCAGAGTTGTATCTATGAAAGAGAGTGAAAAGTTGAGAAATGGAGGCAAATAACGGATCAACGCCTGCTGACAAAGAAGGATCCACCTGGGACTCATCTTTTGTCCCAAAGTGTCCGATTGAGATGTCATGGACAAAAAAATGCTCATTTTCCCTTTCAGTCTTCTTTTCACACTTGCGTTCACTACGTTTGTATAGCATTGTCCCTTTGATAGAATTCAGCTCGTCTTCTCTTCTCATCCACACATTTGTCCCATCCTCGAGTATCTATCGGCTTGAATAAGGGAAATTCCTTACCTCATCAATATAACCAATGCAGAGTCCTGTCATCCTTTCTGTACTCTACTATTATTCCGTTGGGTAGGAGTAGAGAGAGAGAGAGAGGGCAACAGGACTCATGTCGTTCCTGTTTTTCTTGTTAAACCTACATTCAAGGATGAAAACCCATTGATAATCACTTGTGGGTTACCTTCCTACCCTCTACACATTGTACCGTCGTGTTTTAAATAGCAGACGCACATTCATAGCTATGCACTGTATACATATCTATATGCATTTACGCACCGTGTATACAAATCAGATACAATGAATATTCAAGCTAGTACATGGATTGAGATGTACATGGATATGCCGGGATATTGTATATACAAGAAGGGACACACGTTTAAAACCTTCTGGTAAAATCTCTCTTTCCTGGCCGTTCCTATACACAAATCTACTACGTGCCCAACCAAACCAAGAGCAATACATAGGATTATCTTTTGTTTGTGGTTTTACCGAAATTCTGGAAATGTGGAGGAATTCTATTCAGTTCTATTCAATGTGATTGACACGGTTAAAAAGTAATTCCAAATTGAGTTCCTCGCATCTTCACACCTTCCCCATTCAACATCATCAGCGAAAGATCTCAATTGAAAAGTTGAGCTGGGGCTGAGGCTTAGTGAGCAACTTTATCTCGTTTTATTCAGGGAATTATTATTTACTACTACTTACTCTTCTTTTTTATACTTTCATTGTCAACTTACCGTCTTTATCACTCCCAATAGTAATTACTTTCGTAGTTCATGGAGTCCTCTGAACCTTACATTTCAAGCCAAAACTGAATCATCGGGGAAATTCTATCTATTTGTATTTAAGTTATCAGTAGATATTTAAAGTTGCATTATGTATTAGGCTCTGGCTCTGGATAAGACGAGGCATGAGCTGCATGGATCAATGATACACGACGAATACTGAATTACTCCTTAGCGTTTCGACACCCAATTGTATACAGTGGGGCTATCTTGGGCTTATTTTAATATGTCCTTTTAAATACATGGGTGATGAGGAGTATACCGCTATACCGTAAGTGAGCTGAAAAGGTGTGAAGGTGTGAGGTAAATATATGGTGAGAGTAATAAGACTGTGGAAGGGAGCGAAAGCCAGAGTATACATGTATGAAGTATGAGCTCTGAGCACTGAAGAAAAGAGTGTGCGAGTGTGTGGGAACTTCTTCAATCAAGAATTGAGAGCAAAGTGAGCAGAGGGATGGGCGGGAAGATAGGAGGTGGAGCTCACAAGTATTAAGGTTGGACGGGAGCTTCAGATGTTCCATCCTTTTGCGTTGGCCAAGAGATCAGATAGGAAATTGGAGGCAGACCGAGAGAATAGATTCGAAGCAAACAAGATAAACAGAGTCAAGAAGAGAGTGAAAGAGGAGTTCAGGACGCAGAGGCACTTCATCCTATATAGATTCTCCGAATTCTCTCTCTCTCTCTCTCAAACGTTGCAACTTCAATTTTCTCTCTCTCTCTCTCTCTCTAGACGAAGCTCTAGCATTCAATAATATATATATACATAGCGGCTACTCCAACTTGCCCCAAAAGTTGGGTTCCAGATAAAATCTTCTAGTATATATAGTGTGAGATTTTCCCTGAACTTTTTTCATCCTATGTGAATCAGGATTGGAGGATTCCACGTAGTGATGTTCACTTTGTGATTAATGTTACAACTTCGTCTCGAATCGCTGAGCTCTGAGAGCTTTTCGTCGTTTTCTCGTGAATCTTCCATTTCCCCATTCCCGGATTCCTCCTGGATTCTGCCTAGCATGAGCAAGAAAGAGAAGAAGGGAAAGAGTTATTGTGACAATCGTGCCAGAGGATCATGATATACTTCACAATTGATGAAGCTCGAGAATTTTAAAAGCGTCTTTTAATTCCTAAATTACAGATTCCGTGAAGTTTTATAGGGACTATTGTATAGACTGGACTTGATGGTAATCAAAGTGGAATTAGAGGTAGCTGTTTGAGCAGCATGCGTCAAAAGTGTAGAGCAGTGAAAAAAAGGTCCCGATCCTTGGAGTCTTTCTCTTCCCTCGAGGTAAATAAGCTGGGTTAGCCTTTAGGCTCGCAACCAAAGCTGTTTTAATACAACTCTTTTTTTCTAATTTACAATAACTAATTACATAATTTGACTTATTTGGTTATTATTTGAAAATTTATCCTACCTGAAAGTTCTACCGCATACATTATATAGTGTAAAGTGTAATTCGGAACGCATTTTTGTGACTTTAGGTTTTAGTATATTTAACTGACCTTGAAACAGAATTGAATGATTTTGATAGTTAGGAAATGGTTCAAACAAGTTTTATTTCCCTTATTCTTGACGTGGTTGACAGGTATGAAATAAAAAGTAGAGGTTTCTTTTGCTGATCAAAAATGTGTTTCTCTTTGTGAGCATGCGAGCCTTGCCAGATGAATGTTATAGCCACAACTTTGGTCTCTAACTCACACCATTCACAATTTCCAGTCCCAAACATTCCTCAAGTCAATCAGGGTCAGACTACTTTCAAGTGCTAAATTAATACAGCTAATTTTGTTACATAAAAATTAAAAAGTTGGATTTGTAACTCATATAATGACTGTTTCGAGTTTAGAATAGTGGTTTAGGATTCCGGAAGCAGGTAGGTACACTTCGTGAATAAATAATTTCCTTGTTACCATTCTACGGCATACGTGCAAGCTCTATCTAATGAATGGTTGCACGTATTCACCCATGGGTCATTCGTCGCTGTTGATTTAGATCTGTTTACTTTTATGTTCTATTATAACACTGCGACCCTTACAAACTACCTGCTATGCGCTTCAGTCCACGTTCACTATACAACCTACAATGCGGTATTAACAATTCACATTCGGAGTTGTATGATTTTGTCATGCTATGGCAAAATCATAATATTGGTTGGTGGCTGGTAATTATGATTGAGTCAAGAAGTGAGAGGTCAACTATTGGGGAAAGCAATGACAGGACACAACTATTCATTTTCGGGTGTCTTCCAATCCTGAACTAGCCTGAACGTGCAACTTTCAGTGGACGATAACTTTTTGGCTTTACCTTGCATGCGATTCTCTCATTAAACTATGTATAGAACGTGTCCTGCTCGTCATGATACTCCATGAAAGCTTCATGGAGTTTAGCCGGCATACCATGTAATATCAACATTGTGGTAGCTTCTGAGGGTCTGAACGGTGAGGTACACCCCTACGGTATCATTCACTATCGCCCTACTTTGGCATATATACACACACACGCTCCGTATCCAGCAGAAGTACTTATTACTCTGCGGGTTATTATGACATGGGGAAATGGTTTACAAAGATGTAATAGATAACATGTTTCGATGAATTTTCAAATCACAACATCATACAGCACAGTGTGTTCTACTATCTACAAATGAAAAGTTGCTACTTATTTTTTTGGCTTGTATGGATGCCATTCAATTTGGAAACAAAAGGCAGTTGTAGACTTATATTTCTAGAAAGTCCAACCCTTGCCTGGTAAATAAAATTAAACGCGTGTTTACTGTTTACTCACATGTAATTGTTTTACTTGCAGCCTAAGGGTTACGTACTAGTATATGACCTCAATGACCTGCGCGCAGCTTGTGTGTGAAGGCTATACCCAGCAAACTGTTGAATTCCGAGCGAAACTTTTTTAAATAAGTTCTAAAGCTACAAAGAATAAGAATTTAATCGAAAATTAAAATAATTATTATAGTTATTATACAACATAGCATGGGCGAACTTTCTGCATGGTTTGAAGTGAAGCAGCTATAAAGGAGCTCCTTGCTGTAACACACGACGTGTCATTTCCGTACCTTTCAGTCGAGCTTAATTGTTAAGGAAAATAAGTTGCAGAAAATGACCAGATGATCAATCCAAATATGCATTACAATTTAAATTGAACCAACATCACGGCACAAATTGTTGTTCTCAATGTATTCTTGCTAGTTGCACTCTAAAACAATAGCCCTTGATGTAAAAATAAAAAAAGGGATGAAAGTCAAAACGTCTGCGGTACTTGAACTCAATGTAAAACGAGGTTTCCCAACTGTACGCACTCATAGAAGACCAAAGCACTTATGTATGTATTTACGTATGAGAAATGAAAAATAAGTGATGGTGTAGGAACGAAGCTAATGCGATCATAAAATTCATGATAGCACTTTGAGGGTAGGTAAAGTGGTCTAAAACGTCCACTTCTGCTTGACAAATAGTTTTCCCACGGAGGGACGGAGGGGAAAGACAATTGTAGTGAATATTGAACTGTTTGTTTGCTTTCAGAATGGCAGTAATGGAGACTCATCGTCTACTGAGGATGAATTCACTCATCATCATCGCAAAGGTAACCGAAGCTTTTCCCATTAATACTCAAGTGAAAAGTCAAGAGGGTGTAGCTATACATACATTTCATTGAATTACTGCCCATCAGGACTTATTATTATTTTCCCATTATATTTCAAACAAAACTTTCTTCAAGTTCAATAGATGCAAACATATCTATCCAAATGAGATATATACGATTTGAAATGACCTTTCATTAGTTTTTCTATGCATTTTACAGTAAAAATTAATGCTGTTATGTTTTTTATTTTAATTCACAGGACAGCAACTCAGTCGGTCCCGGTGCTTGCAGGTAATGATTTTGTCAGCTCTTAGTAAAAGACTTGAAAGTTTTTACTTTATTCCTTGCTGTCTCTCTGAAAAATTTGAAACGGCCAGAAAGGGAAATTGGGGTGCTTCTGTCGAAATCATATGCTTAAAGAAAGAGATTCCTGACAGACTGGAAAGCAATGCCGCAAAATGTGGGCGGGGAGTTAGGCAGAAGGTGGATCTCCCTTGTAGTTTTAAGGCTGGCTTCACATCGTATCCTCTTCAAGACAGAGTGTCTTCTCCTGGCATTTCGAATCCATGTAAAACTAGACTATTTCTCCCCTGCGTATGCATTTGTAACTTAAGGATGAGGCTAAAGCAGTGGAGATTCGAAGCAGACGGAAGACAAGATTCAAACTACTATATACAATAGTTGAAATGAAACTGTCTACGTACATTGCAGAATATAGTCTCGGTGAGATATAGGCGCTTCCATGGCTTCAACCATGATTACCGTGAATAGTTTTACAAGATGTGGATGTCAGAAGCCCTTTCCTCATGTACCTGTAATTCCTCTTAGTGGATCCACGTATCATTTTCTATATTGCCAATAATCCCTTCTAATTGTCTTTTCAGAGTGACGAGGATTCTTTCCAATCACACGATGAACTCAGGGATTGCAAAGGTAAGTTATAAAACTCAAGAATAGATAGAGACATATATGTGTGCAAATGAATCTGGGTACTAAACCAACCGTTACCAAAAAAAAGTCAGGACTCATTTCCTGCCATAATGATGAACTTCATTAGTTAGGGCAAATAAACCATAAGCAAGACAATAATTTCGAGACCATGTTCTTAAATACAATTTGACTAATACAAGCATTATTCTTAAAAATGCTTTTCAATCGCTACCCCAGAGAAAGGCATATACAGAACATTGAGACTTATTACGTTTTTAACATGCGTGTTCGCATAGTTGCACCTACATACACATTCGAATACAATTAGTAGTAAGCTTACTTTTGCCGAGTCTGATACAAGCATATATGCTTTGATAATATTTCCCTATATACGTAAAAGGCAAAATAATTCAGCCGCTGCTCAGGCAAGCTTGATATAAGCTACATCCACGGTGACCCACGGAGGAAGATAATATATTGCAAATCAAAGTCTCTGGTTGTACACCAGGCCCAAGAGTAAGAGGTTTTGTTGTTTCAACTCGGTGCGTTGACTATTTATCGGATAAGTATTGCAGATTGAGGTTCCACTAAAATATGATATGATGCATGAGTAATAACAGACTTAGAATACTTTATAATTTTACTGTGTAGCCAGTAGTAGGAGGCAGGTGTGATGCACGTTTAACGATGCTTCCCTCAACTCGGAAGCTACGGACTCCGTCAAGATTTATTTTTCTGATAGAGAAACTCAAGGAAATCCAGTGTGTGACGGAGTTGCACATGAGGTATTAGTAGGAAACGGACAAATCAGGAGGAACCAGTTCCTAATACATACATGCTTGTAGGGAATACTGTGATTAAAAAATAAAATAAATGCCGGAAACAACCACCCTTCATAGGTTTTTTCCCCGCAAGCATGTTCATATAAGTACTTCAGTATATGTAATTACAATACGACAAGTTTGGATAACCCGTGAGTTCAGATACACAATAGGATGAATCCATGACATGACGCACGGCGACGGTGAGCATGATAATAATACCGAGAGGGCTTAAGGCACGAGCGGCCCCTCGACTCCCTAACAATATGATAACGGAATTTCCGGCCCAGGTGTCATCTTTTTATCGCGACTTTTGACCGGCAGTCAACCCCTGCTTTGATTGCCCAAAACCCTCCCGCAGATGTACTTATTCTGCAGAAAATAGATACTAAACATTTCATATTTGTTTTCTTTCTCTGTTATCGTGCATTATTATTCCGTAAGCTTATATATGGGCTCCTGATACACTCGGGTTCTAGAGGGATGAAGGTGGTGCGGATGATATCGTTTTTGATTCCTCCTCGTGATTCCCCTTGTTCGGCTTGTTCTATTTCCTTTTAGGTTACTATTTAAACTACATAAAATTGTACTTAGGATGACAATGTGGTACACAATAAAGTTAGCCGCAGCCGATTTGAAATTTCAGGTGGTTTCCTTTGATACCACTCTTTATTGTTCTATAGCATTGTAACACCGAAAGTCTTTATTTTGCGAGGATTCAGTCCAAACTTTTCCTAATACAACAGTGGTAACGCGTACGTCTTCATATATTTCGTGTAGGTAGAGCTTTGTTTTCAAAATACTTTAATAGAGTCAGTAGGTCACGGTATTGGTTGAAGTGATTTGTGAAAGAAGTTTCTTGTTTTGAGCAATGATACATAAAATATTCCTTTGTAGAGTCTTCCATACGGTACAAAGAAAGTGATAACTACCTGGATGTAAATAGTGGCGAGAAGGGAGAAGAAGCTGGCTTGGGTGTGAGTAGTGAGGACGGAGGTCTGAGCGAGTCGGAAGATAACCACAAAAGGAAAAATAAATCTTTCAATAATCTTAGCCTGAGTAATAACAATTCCTTCGCGAATGAGAATCATTCCAACGGATTCAGTCCACTCTCAAGTAGTTTTCTCCTTGGCCATCTCACCTCACCTGGTGGCCTAGGTTCGACAAATAATAATCTTCTCAACAGCAGCTCGTCGGCGTCGTTGGCCTCCCATAAGGGCAAATATCCTTGTGGTCAATGTGGTAGATCATTGACAGATATTGCATCACTTCAAAGACATCTTAGGTAAATTAACAAATATATCGCACCAACATATTTTTATAGGTTCCGATTTTAAGATTCCCTTTTTTCAGCTATTTATTCTTTTTTGCTGCAAATGCTATAGTATAAGATGTATGTTTAGGAAATACTAATTCATTCAAAATAGGAGACGCTACAAAGAAAAACTTATTGGGAACATACGATAACCCTTTCATCTCTTTAGCATTATTTGTTTATATAAATGCATTGTTGTTGGGGGCAATCGTCTTTCTTTTGCTTTTCTGTATGTTTTTGTCACAAAAATGTCTCTTAGTTCTTAAAGTACATAGTACGTTGTGTGCCTTGTCTCAAGTGCTGACGAATTAAATCAGCAATGAAGTTCTCTTATGTGTCCATTACGATTAAAATAACAGTATAATAGCGAACTAATTCTTCTTTCGTTGTAAAAACAGAGCGCAGCACACCAGCCCTAGGATTCACGCTTGTGGTGAATGTGGAAAAACTTTTGCAACTTCATCAGGACTGAAACAACACGCGCATATCCATTCGTCAGTCAAACCATTTCAGTGCGAGGTAAATTTTACAAGCAACAATATTTTTAAATTTTTGAAAAATTTATTTTTCCTTCTCTGATTAAATGCATGCAAGGATACTTATTTGCAAAGTAATCCACGAATTCTAAGTAATACTGTGTGTGTAAATATATAATATGTTATTATTATATGTGTTATGTCCTTCGCGATGGTTTCCATTGTTTTTGCCGTTTCTTCTAGTATTTTTGTTTGGTTTGAATCCACTTCCCATACATGTAGAGCTATCCTAATTCTTAAGTGCTGCATCATCAATTAAATGGCAAAAAAAGTATTGCATTTCTTACCGTTCTACGTCCTTCCGAACCATGGCGTGACTCTGTTTAAGTGATAATCGGAAGCTTCCACTTACATGTGTCGTACCCAGGGCGTACGCCAGGGCAAACGCACCCTCTGCAACTAAATCAAGCTTCGGGAATAAACTGCTTTGATAGGGAGAGTGCATAAACCACAGGTTTATGCAGCGGTAGACTTTCCCTCTTACTTAGTTAACTGTTAAGTTGCCTTAAAGAAAGGGTTACGATCAATTTTACCTCTCATTGTCACAATGGCTAGGGCAGTTTGGGTCGTGGTATCCTCATACCGAGTGTAAATTGAAAATCTCCTCACATAATGCTGGCTCGACCAACCTTTATCAAAGGCAGTTGTTATCAAAGGAGTTTCTTTCTGCCAGCATGATTGTCAAGGTAGTTTCGTGTAAAAGGTTGGCAAGGATAGTGGCATGAACTGTGTGATAAAGATAGGCAACATTTCCTTTCTGTTATTCCGCTCTTTCTTTGAACGAATGTACGGCAATACGTGGTGATCCACGAGAGTCATACGCAGGAGACGAGTGAAGACAGAAAAAGCTTTGTCACTAGAAAGAGAAACAAGTCTGTGAACTTTCCTCTTTCTATTTCATCGACACTCAAGGAGGATAAAAGCGGACATGGATTTGATGTCCAGGGAAAAGAAAAAGTCTTAGCTGGCATGCAACGGCAACCACTTACTTACTCCTCTACCATTCCTCTCTTTTCTCCTACAATGTCTACCTCTACCTCCATAGAAAGAAATGCACTCGTAGAACGAACGTAGTTGACGTTTCAGTATTACCTTTACTAAGTACAGTAGGCACGAAGACCTACGAAGCCAAAGAGAGAAAAGCAGAATAGAAAAGGCGAAGGGGGAAATGTATTTCATTTTCCTTTTTTCATGTCTCTATTCTTTGCTAGGAGAATCGATGAGTTTCAGTTGCACAATTTACTCCACTCTCTTCTCCTTCTCTCCCTTTACATTCATGCACGTATTGCGCTCAAGTAGTCAAGTTTAAGTCAAGTGAGGTCCAGTATTGGGGATAAAACTACCTCTTCTTCTTCCTTTTCTGTAGCCTCCAAAAATGATCTTCAGCTACTTTCTTCCCAATGCTACTGACATCATGTATATACATATATGTATATATATATATATAATTCATTATACGTGCATACTACAAATAACAATCCCATATTATGAGAGTGCACATCGAGCTTGGAGAGAGGACAAAATTCAATAAACTTTTGCTCGCCTATTTGCAAGATTTTTCTTTATTACCACTTTCCAGTAGCTTAGTTTCAAGAGGTTTCTATTTTCCATTACCTTTAGACATTGGACCACTACAGTCAATGTGACACCGATTCTGCGGACTTCACCATCATCTTCTTCTCTTGCCCAACACTAGCTAGAAACTCTGTATGTTGGATTGCCCATGATGCATTAAGAGTATTTATTGAACCCTATAGCGCGGTAGGTGTCAGTATATAGACAGTTCGTGGAAAGGTAGCAATAGATATATGAATACTGTAGCTATTCCATGTTAACGACACTCCCAGACAGAGAGGATTGGAGGATTCGTGGACAAAAACCATAAAATGCCTTCATAGAAATCCGCCCGTGAAGAATGAGAAGAGGGGGATGGATATCGGGTATCTCCACACACTTTTGTGTGGCAAACTCGTTAACTAGCACAATCGACTTCTCTTTTTCTCGTCTCTTCATCTATCCATTTCCCACACACAAAAGAGTAGTTGTGTTGTGCCTTTTCGGCCATAGAAAAAACATCTAGCCAGGGTGAAGCAAGTAATGGATAGCTTCCCGCTTGACACATCCACTATGTAGATATAAACCTACTCTTTCGGTACACTTGAAGTATTCTCTTCAAACAATTCCAAATCGATGTACATACATGCAGAAGATTTAGATTTTGTTTACTAACTGAATATCTGTAGACGATATGGTGCAATTACGATTCCATATGTTGTATGATGAGTGCGTAAGTCAGCAAGTGATGCTACTAATTGAACAGGGGAGAGGTAGTCTCGAAGAATTATCATCAATTGATGTAGAGAGAGAGAGAGAGAGGTAAAGGTGAAAGCAAATAGTACAGCAGGGGTTAATATAGGATGATGGTGATGAGTATATTTTTTTCGTCATTCTTCCAGCCGTTGACACTATACTAGAAGGGAAGTAAACTCGACTCTGGTAGGTTTCTTATTATTTTCCATAACCACACAATGACTAGCAATCAGAAAAGCTTCCCTTCAGCAAAAGGAGATGAGGAGAGGACAGCGACCGGGAAAATGAAACTAATTTCAGCATGACTAACCCAGCCAAGAAACAAATGTAGTTGAGAGGTGAGAGAGAACTTGTACGGTTTACTGGTAATTTGATTGTAGGGTATTTCCTAGGGTTGTCCTAACCTATTTCTGATGCTGAGAAAAAGGAACTGATAGTGCAGTTCATTTCAATAACAGTACTTACTCTAGCTAGTGCATATGCTCTTTCAAAAGGCAATGAAACTATTCGAGGGATACGTTTGAGTGATGACTCCCCGGAGTCCCTCAGATTCAACAACAAAGAATTAAGTGTGCTTGTTTAGGGCTAGTGCTTATACGCTATCAATTACCGAGACGCTGACATTTATGTATGGGCCAGCTCCGGATGTATCTTGTTACTTTATATGGAAGTAGGGACAAGGTCTTCAGATAGTACATGTCATCGAACACGTGGAGATTTGTGTAGCATCTTTCTACTGTTTACTCTGCATTCACTGCTTCTGAATTAATTTCTTCCTATGTGACTGACTTGAGATTCTTACAGCTTTCTATTTCGGCTGCTTGTAAGAAGTTTAGAAAAATAGAGAAGTAATCACTTTTTCCACAAAAGTGAAATCACTTCGACACGAATGGCTTGTAGTTATTTGTGTAAATCATATGAAATGTATTTGTTCTTCTTACCAAATCTTGGGTTACACAGTCCCTAGTCCCTACCCAAACACTTCATGGATTAGTTTCCTTATCTTTTAAGTAGGATTCTCTGACGTAGCGAGTGAAGTTTCATGAATGGGAAATAAGAATCTTTAGTATAATCTCATCCTTCCCTTCAGTCGATGGTACTGATCAGTGCGACGACAAACCACCAGCATTTATGCAAAATAGTCCACTCCAATTGACATTCGTTAATTCTGATGCGATATTATTTTCAGGTATGCCTCAAGAGCTACACTCAGTTCTCTAATTTGTGTCGTCATAAACGGATGCATGCCGATTGTAGAGCTCAATCCAGGTGCGATAAATGTTCAGCTCCATTTGCATCCAGTGCAGCTTTGGCAAAACACAAGAGATTTTGTGACGCGGCCAGCAATCCTTTGAAAACCCGGTCTTTGGTAGAGCAACCCTTAAATAATAGTAGTCAGCAATCAGGTAGAGAGCGGTCAGCTATGTTCCAGTTCCAGCCCGCAGCAGCAGTAGGTGTCCCACCAACAGTCAATAAACTTATGGACCCAACAAATTCAGATTTGCTACGAGCTGGAGCCGACTTACATGATTCAAAATCAAAGAAATATGACATAGAATCGTTGCACGTGGATGTGAAGAATTTGAATAGCGATAATAATAACCACGTTCGTCGAAGTAATTACGGTCTTCGAAGAAGGAGTGGGAGCCCGCTATTGAGTAACCATCGACATTCTAACAACAACTGTGCCCAGTCATCCGGAAGTGGCTCGGCTCAATCATCTCCAGGTGTAGGATCTCTTGCTAGCTCAACAATCAACCTTCGCAGCAACAAAGAAGAAGCTACGTTGAGAGAGAATGCTGGCCGACTTGGATTCCCGGCTGCGCTCATGTTCCCACCCTCCCCACCACTCTACAACCCCTTCACAACGATGGCTATCTATCCACAATTCTTTGCTACACCGGGCAACCCTTTGACTAACTTGGACCATGGTGGAGATGTTCTCAGTAAAAGCTCACTTCGAGGTTCACCCTCCTCCCCATCACCTGGAGAAAATCGCGAAGGGTCAGTTGGTGGCAGGAAATCAAGGCTGAACAGAAGTTCAGATAAGGAGGACACAAACGTATCCGAGGATGAGAATGATGATGTTGATGAAAGATTTTACAAACCAAAGAAATCCGATGCACCTCTTGATCTCAGCGTACAAAAGAACGAATCCTGCGAAAATGGCAGCAAAAAGGTTATGATTCGAGAGTTCAATAAAGTCAAGATAAAGACAGGGAGCAAGGAGAGAGAAATAAGAGAGCAATCTTGCAACAACAATAACGAGGAGAGAGAGAAAATATCGTTCTCAGAATCTAAATTGAAAGTGGTTCTTCGAAGGGAAAGGGAAATTGATGCTGAAGAGAATATCATGACTCCAAGCTCGAATATCAAGAAGGCGAAAGTTCGATGCAATAGTTTTCCACTAGTACCACCCCCGCATCAAATTGTCGATGGCTTTAATGTAAATTTAGATGCAGTCAATGGCAAACCCTCAGGTTTTTCTCCTATCATTGCTCCACGACCACTTCATCCTTTCTCCAGATTCCCGATGCCCAATTCACATTTTTCTCCACTTCAAGGGTTTCATGCCAATCCATTTAATCCATTTTTCCACAACAACCTGTCTCCAAGGAACGATCTCAGCAATAATTTAAATGCATCTAGTCCCACGTGGCAAGGGAAAGTAGGCAATAGGTATGTAAAATTTCTCTCTTCAAATTATAAGTTATAAGCCACAGGTGAAGAAAACAGGGGGTGTCAGCCGCCCATTCACTAAAATTCCTGGGGATGTGACACATCCTGACTCAGGAAAAGTCAATTTTTGAGTATTCGAAGCTTTTTGCTTATATTTTTCATAAATTCGACCTAAATTCTGTTTTCTTATTTGCGCTCATCTCCCCATCATTTTGTGCCATATTGACACCCCCAGGAAAAAATTACGTTCTCGCACCCCTGTCAATTTGTGCGCGATTTAATAGGCAAATCCAGTTACTATAAATACAGTCAGTTCTTTACGAAAAGGAGCATATAATCTGTAAATAGTACATACATGCAAATCCTAGAATATTGGAGTTGAATGTTATATGTTATTTACTGAAGTTATGTATGTAAATGTGATTGATTTATTTTACCACAGGTACAGTTGCAAATTTTGCGGTAAAGTTTTCCCACGATCGGCGAATCTGACACGCCACCTGCGAACACACACAGGAGAACAGCCTTATAAATGCAGATTTTGCGAACGCTCTTTTTCCATCTCATCTAATCTTCAAAGGCATGTGAGGAACATTCACCACAAAGTAAGCAACGATACACAGTTTAATCATTCATATGACTAAATTTTAAATAGTTTTCATGAGTTTCACATACTTTTGAACTTATCGTCCAGTGAAAATGAGCAAATGGATTAATAAAAGTGAATTGATATTTTTGCTAGGAGAAGCCATTTCGTTGTCCATTGTGCGATCGCGCTTTCGGTCAACAGACGAACCTTGATCGTCATTTAAGAAAGCATGAAAGTGGTGATAACATGGATCACGATTCTTCGAATTCCCCCACTCCTTCGCCGCAATAAGTTTGTATTCACTTTAATAACTGTACGGAGGAATTATTATTAATTTGCTACTTCAACGAATGCCAGCGAGATAAAATTACTACTAATCTAACAATAACAGGCACCTTCAGTAGGCAGACTCGTAGTTGTGAATTTTAATTATATAAATTGTAATTTTATTGTTTCGTTGATTATAACTTGTAACTTTACAACATTATAACTATGGACTGGAGCTACAACTGCGGCGACATTTCATAATAAAATAATAAAACGGAACGCTACTTTGGGTTAATTCCTAACGTTGATCTGTCGAAAGAAAGATTTTGTTTCCCATGCACCCAAAGATGTATTTATAGGTTTTTACTTGCACCATTTTATAGTTCAAGTTGTACAACTTACTTACAAATATCGGGATCGTCATCGCCGTTATGCACATGTGTACGTTAGGAAAAATATGATGTGACTTATTGTAAATCTTGATGTGGTTTGTTGATTTGATTGCATGTCAAAATTACAGCACCTGCACTTTGATTCGACTTTTTGTAAAACAGCTACAGGAGAATAGAATAAACAGGAATAAATCTGCAGAATAAACTAGAAATGACTGGACTCAATAAGTTAAACCTCCTATACTTACAATTACACGAATCGATGATTCATTAAATTCTTGCTAGAACACGTACAAATACCCTGAGCTCCTATAATGATTACCTATATATAGTCTATTAATCCTTGTAAGTACTTCCTGCTCTATCCGGAGGAAATAATTTACCATTCTTGAATGAATGCCTAATAACTACTAGCACCAAATATTTTTTTTAAATTGTAAGCTTTGGTCGTAGGAAGCGACATCCATCATTCCCGACCGGGTTTTTAAATCAAATGCTAATGGTAACAATGGGCGGCCACTACGACTGGTTAGGGTAAGAACTTGTCGTACCGGTAATTACGTAATTAAGAAATGCAAACCGTACTGGCACGAATTCCACGAGGACACCGTGGCAATTTAACAATGCTTAAGATAGGGGATTTCTCACCCCAGGCGTTTATGTAGCCAGAGATGGCCACTACACAGTAAAAAATAAATCAGGCCATTTCATAGGTTTCCTGGGTCAAAAGGCTTGGAGGTGGAAACCTGTTAAAATTTAGCAGGGGCCCCTGCAGAATTACATGGACCCCTGTTAAATGTATGTAAAAATTACATATTCAACAGGGGAACATGTTAAATTGTAACAGGTTTCCACGTCCAAGCCTTTTGACCCAGGAATCCTGACAATTTTCAAAATTATTTTTTAGAGTGTACTACATCAGTCCCCTCGGGCCCTACCTATGTCCAAACTCGTGAGTTCCGTGTTTCGTCCACCACTACTTACCGGACTTATTGAACTTTAAAAATCGCATTTCCCTTCTCCTTAACCCTTAACTGTAGGGGGCTTATGGAAGTCGCCCCATGTTTTGTTCGGCAAAATCAAGAAAAATCTTATCAATACATGCTAAAAGGTAATAATTTGAAGGGGTCACAGTAGTAGTAGTAGTCTAGACGTTGGCTCCATTTGAATCTCGAGTGCAATCAAGGATCTCTATCAAGGCGGCGTTCCTTCAGCTGGTTTCGCATTGGCCTTTACTCAGCGATTCGCTGAGCGACAGAACGTTTAAATACAAGCACAGTAGCTTATATGAAAAGTTGGGATGAACATGTTTGAAGTTAAATTCGCATTGTTTTCCTGTTTTAGTTAGTGTCAAGGGTGAATTATGATATTATGAATATGACAGGGATTTCAGGATGAAGTGCTTAGCTGCTGCGACTAATTTGGGCTATGCGAAACCAGCTTTATGGAGTCTTCAAAAACAAGAAACAATGCGGTAATGCCGGCCACCATTACTGTGCGCGTAAAATTCAATAGCGAAAAGAATTTAGCGGTGTAAAGCTCTGACATCGTTCTTTATTAATTATTCGTCCAGCCACGTTAACTGGCTGAGTGCTTTCTAGTTAATTAACATCACAAAAATCATCGCTCTGTAATAATTTAAGGCTTTCGCGTAGGGAGGCTTAGGCTAAGACCTCGTTTGCTATTTTCCATAGAGTGGGTTTAGTTGACAGTGAATTAGCATATGCTAGCTACTTACAGTAGATGGGGTGGTAGAATTATTAAAGTCCCATGTATTAGCTAGGTACTTGTGCTAGAGTGGGTATGGTGTCCTTGAATGCTCGTTTCTCGTGTTAAATTATATTTAAATTTCATTTCTAAAATTGAAACAATTTGTTTCTCAAAAACTAAGAAATCGATTTCAACCAAATTAAAACCAAAAATGGGACTAGCATATATAATGTGACATGTGTATTAAGGTATAGCTAATCCGAGGTACGGGCCTAAGTAATATTCACAATTTAAAACGAAATCAGTCAAGTATTTTTGAGTTATTGTGGGGAATGTGTGTTCTCTAGAAAGTGTTTTCTACCAATCTTTATGGTGGGATGAGTGTTTTTGGAAAATTTTAATACTCTGCCCCCTTGCTTAAGCTTCGGTGGGGCTGTGTATGAGCTCCCTGAGCATAGAGATGAATGGGATTAAAGATTGAATGGTAAAATAATGGTAAACATCGGAACTCAATATTCTAACATTAGATTAGGTCCCCAATCAAGAGAAACTACTTTTATTATTTTTGGTTAGCCTAAGTCTGTAATCCCGAGGAACTAATTTTATAATTGTTGGTTAGGTTAGGCACCGAATCCTCGGAAACTTAATTCATTATTTTTGTTTTGGTTCCTAATCCCAAGAAACCGATTACAGTATTAGCCATTAAGTTAGTTTAAAGTGCTATTATGCAATTTATGCGTTTATTCGCTAATTTAATGCTACACTAGATATTCTTTTTTGTCCCATGATAATGGATTATCGTTTCCACGATTCTTCTCTATATTCTTTCATTTCAAAAACTATGAACAGTTTGGGAAACTGATCATTTCATTCTAATTCGGATATGTTACCACTCTTTTTTATTCATCTACTTCATTCTACATGCTGTATTTTGCATCTGTTCCTGTGTAAACTATATATTTGGTTGCAAAATGAATTGTTGGCGGGATTATGGCGAGCATCGAATTACCGGTGTAGGGTGGCCAACTTTTTGGAACCTGAAAGAAGGTCAAATTTTTTCAAAATTTTGGAAGGGTTTATTGATTCAATTTTTTAGTGAATTTAATTTCAT
>JAQFXU010002055.1:0-23279 GCA_034693705.1 Spatulosminthurus flaviceps
TTCAGTATTTTGAGCCCGAAACCGGGGTCGGGCCGGCCCGAATACAAAAGCCCGGTTTCGGGCCACACCTCTATTGTGGAGTCAATCGAGATATGCAGATTAGGTCTTGATTACATCTTTAGTTCACCTCATCCAGGGATTGCCGGTGATAGTCAAATCCAGTCCTCAGTGAACTCCTTCCGAGTTCAACCGTTTTTCCATCTCTCTCCATACATTCCGCAATAGCCAGTGGTGGTGGGCTTATCTGGGTATATCGAATCCATGCCATTTCCTGGCCGAGGCCAGGTACTTCACCACTGGACGGAACTGGCTGTTTATTAACATGTATATTACGATATAATATTTAATACGAATATATTAGGCGTGTCTGATCCCTTACATGTTACATGTGTATAGCCTACAAGTGTATAAATGTCAGTGAAAAAATAATTAAATTTGTTTTGTTTTTTCCAAGAGCTTGATTCCGCATTATTGAGCCAAATCAGCCTGATTTCTGGATCCAATCTATAGCTTTGTCGAGGGTATAAAAAGTGGTGAATCCATCGCAAATTGGACCCCCGTATTTTAGATCAACAAAGTAATGACTAGCAATTGCGTATGCATACTCCATGGATCCTTCCGAACATATCAGGGGGCCTCCTTGATCCCACTGGAAATTTTTTAAATTCATGAGCAGCCTTTATGAAACAAATTGTAGAAATATTCTTACAAGTCCAAATAAAATACTGTGCATACAATTCCACATAATAAGGGAGAAGCGCAAATGGCCCCTTCCGGACATTTTGAATTTCCAAGCTCCGCTGATGTAGCTAACTTCAGAGTCTTAATCTCATGCATCTTGTCATGGTAATTCCACACATGACTTTCTTTCCCGCCAAAACGCAGTTTCGTCCAAGAGGCAAACTTAATCTTGCCACTGCATTTCCCACCAGTGGCCTTCAGTGATATATTCTTGATTTTATCATTAAATGTTACTGGTTTTGCCAAACGTAGCAAGCCAAAGTTGTTCTCTAATGTTTCTCTAAAAAGAATATACAAAGTTGGGCTTGAATAAATTGACTAGGTTTTACTATCAAATATCGAATGCTTCAAATTGTATACTAAAATGTACAGCTTTCTATATTGTACTATGAAATTGTGGAATGCTAAAAATAATTCTTTACGAACTTGTTGTAGTTGGGATGAATGGATGTTCCAGTAATTTTAATATCTTCTTGGTACTTGTCTTTGCTTGTTTCCCCCGCAACAATTTTGAAGTCATACAATGTATTACCCACTAACACTCTTTCTGCAGTATAAGCTGTGGTTAACAACGTTGATGGATCAATAAAGAAGCCGTGTCCATTAAAAAATCCATTCATTATGTGTTCCGGCTGCTTGGCATTGACTTTAACTATTCCCGCCACCGATGGATAAGAATTTCCAATTACTTCCTGACCTGGTCATTTCAATTAGTGAGGTAAATTTATGTATGTAATTATAATGGAATAATTTGTGTAACCTAATGGAGCAAATCAGGTAATGTGTCAGGGCGGAAACAATTCCGCCTCGAGCAGGCACAGCCCGCTGATTTCATTTCCCCCACCAGCTAATGCTGCGAAGGCTGAACAATATTAGGTGTGTTGAACAAAATGGACACTTACGGTTCCCCTCGCCCCCTTCGCCACCCCCACAGCTACTTGCAATAATTTTGAAAGGTTTACAGGAACTTCCATCTAAAGAGAGGTTTTAATTTTTTCAATAGAGAAGATGTAGAATTGATTTTTAAAATTACAGTGCAAAACTTTTTTGGTTTCCAATTTTACCACATTGCGTCCACTTGGCAGAACCACATATTTCCGGTAGATTTGGGTCCGGCTTTTTCTCTGGGGGAGTTAACTCACAGTCATCCTCATATTTAGCCATTTGGTTACAAACGGAACGCGCAAGTCTTAAGGCAATTTTCAATCCATTCGCTTTCAACGGATTTTCTGTAAAAAAATTCAACTTCTTCAGTATTTGTGTGTTTAACTCTATTTTATGTCCCAAACATGATAGTGTTTACCTGAAAATAGAAGGAGGCAGGATAAGTAAAATATCAGTGGGAGCTTCATTTTTGGGAACGCTTGGAATTCCAGATATATGTGAATATCTACTAAAAAATCCTTGATTCTTATAATTATTATTCATGAAGATTTCACTTTCAGGGCTTGTGAGAAAGCTTCGTGAATGATGGATTTTTCAAGAGTTCCATTTGCCAGGATTTTTGTACATTAGTAAGTCAATCATGTTAGACAATATGATACAAAATGGTACATTTCTTGTGGTAAATATCAATAAATTAGGATTGTTTCATATTTGAGAGCAATCTTAGGGAAATTTGTGTAGGAAGTTAAATTACAAAATAATTGAAGTAAAGTTCTGTAATGGATTTCGACAGCGCAGTATTAGAATATCAGACGATTTTACTTTCTGTGTTTTGTGAGAACGTTGTATTGAGGGGACTTTTCAAAATTATGTAAGGTTTCATACAATATGGCTTGTTCATATGGAAGTATCAATCATGTTATGCAATTGAATGTTTTGTGCAATAAATCGTCGCCTAAAGTGCAAAAGGGGCTATATGCAGCAATCCTTAATACGAGATAGTTCCAACTCTGTGCGCTTACAATTCTAATGCAAAAAGGGGCTATATGCATTCCCGCAGCTGCTTGCATGGCTACGCTTCTGTACGTACATGTACAGACTTGGCTCCTTTGAAAATTAAGCGATCGCTGCATATAGCCCCTTCTTGCACAACGCTTCTAAAATTATGGCCCCTTTTGCACTTTAGCCGACGATATCACAGCATCCCTAGTCAGTGTTGTTATTTCAAGTTTAAAACAACCAGTGACAATTTTAAATATCGTCGGCTAAAGTGCAAAAGGGGCTATAATTTTCGCAACGTTATGAGAAAAACAAAATTATAGCCCGTTTTGCACTTTAGCCGACGATATGCTGGTAGCCTATTGCTAGCCATAGATAAAATAGGGGGTCGGCGTTTTAAGGGCTGCCAATAACAATTTTAGAATTTTCTAGGAAATTCTAGCGTTGTCAATGAATTTACTAGGCAACATTGCTATAAGTATAGGAAATATTTTGACAACAGTTTAGAAAGCCACCCTCCCACAACTCAATTAGGGTTGTTTGCTAGCCACTTTTGAATTAGCTAGCAATATGCTACCAAAATGTTTGAAATTGTGAAATTGTCTCAGGTTGTGTTAAACTTGAAATAATGACTCTGTCCCTAGTCCTCCAATTCGTTACTGTGAAATACAAAACACAAATGCCCGAATAATGAAAAGATGCTACTTACCAAACACTAGTGAAATAATCCTTGTAAGCATACAAATGATTTTTAAAAACACGAGTGGTTTTCTAAAGCAGTAAATATAAAATAGCTCAATCACAGTCAAAATGCCAAAAACAGTTTCATTCTAATCATTTACAACCTCAGATTAGTTGTTACTCAAATTTTTTACCTACTAACTATTACTCCACACTGATTTATTATTGACAAGGTTTTATAATAAAAACATGTTCAAGGTCTCAAAACAATGACCAAAATATTTACTTACGACTTGCAACAGCTCACTCATTTCAGCGTAGAAACGCTGCATGTCATCCAGCCAGGTGCTTGGAGAAGGATTCGCCACAACAAAGTTACCGGGGTCTCGAACACTTACTATTCTGTAGTAACCCACTTCATTTGCTTTCCAGCTCTCCGAGTATAATGACTGGTACATGCCTAAATGCTGGAAATCGAAAAAAATGAAAACAAGGTTATCACACCATCATTCTAAAGCTTTAAAGACTTATTATTGTTGATTTTTTGTGAACTATTACTTACAACTATTTCCGATGAAGGCACCAGTAGCATGGATGAGTTCCTCTCCATACTGAAATAAGATATACAAGCAATGTCCGAATCACTCCGAATTATGACATAAAGTGTGAAATGCGCTGCGAGTTGCGAGAGTTAAACGGCATTGCGTCACTAACAATAATTAATCATCCAACACGAATAGGTTTATTATAAAAATATCACACCATATATGACGGATTTAATCACTCTGTGACTGAGCCTGAAGAAGAGTAGTACTCGAAACGTTGCTCCAATAAAATTATACATGATAAAATATAATTTTGTGTGAAGTTTTTACCATTACTTTTACATTTATATTTACCTTCACATTGCGTCCTTCTTTTTTATCACCATATATGACGGACTGACAATGAGACTTGGTGTACGAGGTAGGTACTACGAGTAGGTATACAAGCGCTGGTAGCAAAGGATTACTGAAACCCCTCGCCCCTCAGAAACCTCCCGGAACAAGAGCAAATATATGTTGCTTTTCCATTAATCTCGTGAAAAATCTCAAAGTTATTCGTCATTTTCGTGGTTTTCAATAATAATTTTTGACCCCCATTAAATGTACCCCACCAAATTAAAAAGCCCCCCCCCTAAATAACTGGCGCCTTTTTGACATCGACTGAGGCATAATTGATCATATTTACTATCTCGGATGCGGGTCGGGAACACCAATAAAATTTCCCTGCATGACACACATTGACACATTACACATTGCGTAAATGTTTGTCCTTTTTAGTAGTTCTAACCATTTTTAAGCGGGTGATAATAAAATTCCAGCAAAACGACTAAAATCTTCAACAGATTGCGCTCCAACAAACAAGTATATATGAATAAGCTAGCACGGTCATTTAACCGTACATCGAGAATGGGAGATTGCAATAAATTTTTACCATAAATTATATTCGTATACTCTTCCTGTGTTTTGAAGAACTTCTATACACATCCTTGGAGGAATGGGTCAAAATTATTATTTAAGGCTGAGCACTACTGAGCAGCAGGTTGCAATGCATGCATGCGGCTTTGTTGATCATTCAAATTATTGTTCTAAAATTGTAATTGTAAGTCCTTTCTCTTATATGTATACCTAAAATTGCCCACGGATGATATGATGTGGCAACATGATGCCAGTTTCAAGCTCGAAATAAATGTATAATATTTCGATTATATTCCGATTATTTCAGGAATTCAATGTATTTATAGGAAGCACTTATATTAATAATTAATATTATAGGCGCACAACATATGTAACAACTACGAATGCTGATAATTACAATAATTCAGTTCCGATCCGACCTTCTCATGATTATAACATGAATTCAAAAAAGAGACTATATTTTGAATTTTTACCTGTAAAGTTTCAAGGCCCGCCTGTTTACAGTATTTGTACGAACCAAGTAATATTACGTAACCGGACACGTGGAATATTGTCTCGAACGTTAAGTAAGTACTGGGTACTGGTATACTGTTATCGGGAGAAGATGCTTTCATTTTCATGAGAAAGTGTTGGCGTTGGCAGTTCTTATTTTGTTGCCTCGTGTTCAGGAGAATAAGCGTAAAGCTGTAGGTATATAGTATTTAGTATAGTTTGAGTTTGTTCTCATATTTTCTTTCGAACCCCTGAATTGAAAGCTGTGGAAGTATCTGGAATTTCTGGAAACGACATCTTCAATCTCGATCATATAACAAAGCATGCCGCAATGTTAGTAATAAATGTTTACCATTTAATTACTTCAGCCGTGTGAATCACAAAAAATTGATAAGCCGAAGGTATAATCGCGTATAAGAGACAGATGACTGTAAAGTCTTTGAGCATTCTTCAGACAAGTGGCTACAAAGGTGCTAGAAGCTACAAGACATTTTACAAGTTCGAAGGTTTTTCAAGTGGTCGTTGAATTATTATATTTATGTAAAATGTAGATTATTTTCTAAGTTGTACCTTGCTTGATTATTTGTGATCATCCAAGATATTAATTTCCAGATTCTTGCAGGCAGAAAAAAAGTTAAAATAATAGGTATTGTTTACATACATTTGACATAGTAACTTCCTCAATAAGCCACTACTAATTGTAAGTGCTCCAGTAATTCAAAAATGGAAGCCAACCAGGGGAAGGCAAGCGCAGAGGATATTGCCAGTTTAGTGTTTAAGATGGAAGGAATGGAAGTTCTGGACAGGGAAAGCATGGCGCTGGTACCACCTGGAACCTTCTCCAGAAGTTTGTGGCACGCAGCAGCACTGTCATCCGAGCTGAACAGAATGTTGAGGATACAGGATCACGTTTACAGGTTTGCTGAAACTATTTTATGCTTATGACAACGACCATTTATTATTTAACCCGTAGAATCGATGTCTTAAAATATGGAAAAATACTTTGTGTGAATATTTTCAGACAGTACCGAGCTGAGCAGACTGCAAAAGTTAGTGTTGATGCTGATGCTGAAAATAATGAGGCCGAAGAAGTGGAAGCAAAACCAGGACCATCGTCAATGTCTCTTGTACCGTACGACTATAAGAGGAACACTCTTCGTCGAAAAAAATTGTTCAGAAGTGATTTCAACTCCTTCACGAGCGAAAGATTCAGATGGAGAAGGAAGAGGTCGTGTGCCTTAGATACTAATGCTTGCGAGAAGGAAATGGAGGATGTGACTGAACAGTATTGTCCACGAAAGAGAAGGTACCAGATCCCATTTAAAATACAAAGGCCTGCATCTAGGGAGAGTGATGATGCTGTTTGTTACTCACGAATAAATGGCGTACCGATTTATCAAGACAGCCGATTCCAATCAGCAGAAATTCAAATCTATCTTTTGAACTTGATTAACGAAGATCGTGAACGTCAGGTAAATCTGCATAGCATTTACGCTGTATGTTTTGATTTTGGTATTTCTAAAATTAATAAGATAAGATAACTCACATTGTTTTTAGATCGATGCAATTCAGAAGGCTTCTACAGGTGGGGATTATGAAGTTGATGGAAAAATTTTGAAGGTCGAGCAGTTTCTCCAAGCTTGCAAAACAGAGCTTACCGCTGCATTTACTATCACTCAAGGTCTTGTAAGTTTGAATCAAAGCTCTTGATTTTGTTGAGTGTATAAAGTCGCAAATGATTGGTTGAACTTAATTTAATTCATAAATATTTTATGACGGATGATGCGACTTGTTCTGATTACTTTTAATTGACAGAAACGACTTGGTCTCAAAGGTGCTACAGGGGAGGCTATTAAGGATCAAGTTGGAACTGACATCTTGCGCAAAGCTGGTATTTCCTTCAGTTTCGATGAGGTCCCTCAAGTACAGATAAGTTCTGAAGAAATTGATCCTACTCGCAATAGATTCATTTATGGCTCTACAGTGCAGGAATTTCCAGACGACTAGATCTGATGAAGTTTGTGTTCCAGAACTTTTTGAGGATCAATTTGTTCAAGCCAAAGTCTAAAATTCACTCAGCTTAACATCACCATTCAACCTTGCTAGGGTTCTTAGACAGGAAGTTGCGGTTTACTAATTACGAGTGCTTTTGAAACTTAAGTTATGAATATTGTCGTCATTCCATTCCTACAAATGAAGGACAAGAATTGAAGCAACCCAGAGAAAATGCTTTAATGAGGATGAAACATTCAAAGTATAACCGGGCAGTATATATGATACCACCCGGCTATATATTGTTGCTGCTCCTTCCAATTTAACATTTGATCGAAATATTGAATTGCTGATCCAATTATCAATTTATTATTTGTGCTTTAATCCAGTTTGTTCCTGTGAACCTTTGAAATAATAATAATACTAATTCTAGTTCATCTCAATTTCGGAAATAAAGGGTAGTGAATTTGAAATATGCAGTTAATTATAAGGCGCTTGATTCAGGCAGCAGGCACTAGCATTTAACTTGGTGCGGTGAAAAATCTATAAACAACTTTATGACTATAAACCGCTCCAGGCTTGATCACAGGATCTGGGAAATTTGGCTGCAGAACCAAAACAAAAAAAAATATTTATGTTCAGCAAGTAAGACGCATGAAAATAGATAATTCGATCTCAAATAAGTATAACCTGGTTTATTGCGTTGGGATAGTTCTGAGTCTCAAGGCAAAATGCTCCATGCTTTAAATACTTTGATCCTTGCTTTCCAGGTAAAGGTTCAACATCTGGGAGGAAGTTGCTGGTGTAAAACTGTACTCCAGGTTGATCTGTGTAAACTTCCAAGACCCGACCGCAATTCTGCTCTTGTACTCTGTAAAGGTATTAGGAATGGAATGGGTAACTGTACTTGTTGATCAGCTTTTCGTGTTAAGAATTGTATTAACTATTCTTTCTCATGAATACCGAGCAGCTAATCGAAATTGTTCTCCAGCATTACGGTTCAAGCAAAAATTGTTGTCATAGCCAGGGAACTGCTGCAAAATCTCATGCAGGTTCTTATTAGTCCTCAAATCAAACACAGTTCCTTCTACACATTTGATTTCACCTGAAATTATAAATTATTAAATAAAAGAAGATTCTGACTTACAAATAAATTAATAATGTAAGGTGTACGCAAAAGCAACTATGTGTACCTGTGGGAATCAACGTATCGTCAACAGGTGTGTAATGATCAGCATTAAGAAGTACATGGTGACCACGTAATTGCTTGTCCGCATGTTGCTATAAATTTTAGAGAAAAGTAGTTGTATAGACGATCTACAGAAACAGCCCCATAGTTATAATAAAAAATTGTATGCATACATCGCCCGACAAATTGAAGTATGAGTGGTTAGTTAGATTAATTGGAGTTGGCTTAGTTGAAGTTGCTTGGAACTGAACGACTAATTGGTTATCTGAAGTCAATTCATAGGTCACATTGGCCAACACTTCTCCAGGGTAACCTTCTTCACCGTCTCTACTTACATAGCTAAACGTGACACGCTTGCCTTCCACGTGTGATTCCCAAAGCCTCTAAAAATACAATCATAAAAAATTTATTCTTCCACTGAAGCTTTGCGTAGATTTAAACTATTTGAACATCATTTTTTAAGTCATTATTTAGATACCTTATCAAATCCTATGTTCCCCCCGTGTAAATGATTTGGTCCATTGTTAGCGTTCAACACATACAATTGGTTAGCAAGGTGAAACTGGGCCTTCGCTGTACGATTCGCAGTTCTTCCGATAGTGGCTCCAAAATAAGGATTTCTACCGTGCTTGCCAAGGTACCCTGCAAGTTATTTTAAAAAGACGTGATTTTAACGTTTTCTCTAGTTGCTTGTTGGGGTAAATATTGTCGACTTAGGTACACATGAGCGCATAAATGCAGCAAAATAACTCGTATACAAGTAACCATAGCTGGAAGGTCGAATGTAACTTGCTTACCATTACCCAATTGTAGTAAAAGTGTGTAATAATAAATAGTAGAAAAATAATTTGTTGACGTTGCACGAGAAAAGAAATTATTACATAAAATTATTACATGTTTACCATTAATGTCATCAAAACCCAGTACGATATCATCCAACTGCCCATTTTTGTCACGAACTTTAAGTGAAGTTAGTGTAGCTCCATAAGTTATGATCTTCAAGTATACAAAAAGTTTAATTCCTTTTTTAATATGATTGATATTTCATCTGTTTAAAAAATTCTTACCTGAGCAGTTGTTCCAGATTTATTGGTAAGCGTGAACCTTCTTATGATCTCTTTGCTATCAGAATTGTTAGGATCAACTATGAACCCAAAGGTATCCTCAATAATTTCAATGTCCGCCATGTCGCTTTCGTAAGGTAACGATTGTAGTTGTCCTACTATGATATTGTGTAGATACAAAGAATCCCTGCGAGTTGCGACTGCGACTGTTGCGAGGTGCAGAAAAAATGGGAATTCGTCAGCTCAGTGTTCCAACTAAATGATTTAAATGAAGAATAAAACAAAAATGTTATCAGTTTGTGTTTTTCTACTTACTCGAAGCAGACAGTCAAGTACTATAGATAAGACTAACGAGCTCACTTGACAGATGTCTTACCAAAAGCAAAGTCATTCACGCCAAATGTGCATTGCTACACACTGATAACGAAATTAAGGTCGAATGTAAGGCAATAAAATCAGTAAACTTCATGACTGAAGCGAAAATATATTATGCAATAACAATAATTTGTTAGGGTATATTTTTGACAATATATTAGCCATTTCTTTACGCAATAATTATCTAAGTTAATTACGAGTGATAGCAAAATTTTGGTTTTCCTTAAAGTTCAATTTTTTGACTCCCTATCCTTACTTTACATCCTCACGAAAAATAGAACGGAAGCTTTAGCTAAAATATTAAAGCAAATACAGTATTTACTACACACGGCACAATTATTGCATTCTGCAATTCTGTCTGTCTGTCTAAAAATTCGATTGGCTTTTATTAATGAAGTCTTAATGGATAGAGGGAATCATTTCAATAATTTATTACTATTTCGCTGAAATAAGTAGCATTATATTAATTAACGTCATGTAAATATGTATGTACAGCATAACATGATTCCATGATACCCCGCACCGCAACTGTTGTGCCATTTTTATACCTTTCAGGTTTTAATAGTGAAAAATAGTTACGGTATCGTATGTACCGTGACTGATACACGATACGTGATGGAGTAAGTACCTAGACAGGTACTACATTTGTTCTCCAGAACAATCAACAATCAAGAAAGCGGAATACACGAAAATTTTATTTATTTCTAAATAATTACTAATTACTTATGGTTACTTCATTTGACTTTACTGACTTGTATCTCTTTCTCCTCGGTTAGCAACAACAACTAAACGTTGCGAGGTTTTATAAACATTGGTAAATAGTTTTTGCGGGAAATAATATTTCTTTCGCTTTTCGGTCACATTAAAATTCTAATCTTTTCTAAATCATTGCATTGGATTCCTAATAAAATTTTATTATTATTCCTGATGCTTGACAGCAAAAAAAAATCTGTTCAGTATGAATTTGTTGCAATAATAAAATTATCTCAAACACTAAACTATGCCCTTTTTGCACATAATTAATTTTTACACACAACATAGACAGACTACACACACGAGCACGTTTGCAAATTCATCCACCATCAGTGAGCAATGTCTTTCCATAGAATAAACTTATTATAAATACTACACACTACACACACTATTCATACAAATCAATGATTTTATACTTTAATCATTACATACCTCGTAAATTAATAGTGCATCTATTGAAATTATATTAAAATTTCGAATTCAGGGCACACTCACACTTCACGCGTTGCAAATTGTAAATATCCCCCTAATAATAAGCACAAAGCACAACTGAATAAATTGTATTGAATTTTAGCAAATTCGCCACAAAATATTTCATACGGTACTATATAAAGTGATTCCTTCAAACTAGATTAAAGACTCAGTCCCCTGCCCCTGATTAGTCCAAAAAGATTGTTTTTTACCTGACTATTTACAACATTTTCTAGGAATCGAAGGAACCCTAAGATTTGCAGTTTAAAAAATAATGGCATGTGTATTTGCATACGAATTCAAAGACTTAAGTATTCGTTCAAATATAAATGACTCAAGAGAATCGGAGAATGAAAATAATGTGAATAAAAATCCAAGCCCACAGGAAGAGGGAGAGGCTTGTTGTGGGGAGAATTTTGAAAATGAAGAAAAATTTGACCTACTCCTTAGCCATTTGTGGGACTCGGCTCAGGAAAAAGGACTTTTTCGGTACAGATTCAAAAAATTACCTTCTAAAGTTCTCCCCGGCAAGTATCAATTCTTCACACAGGTAAAAGTTCCAGTCCGTAAACAATTAATTTTATCACTCACACGTTTACCACAAACAACACACTAATTATTCAATCCCTCTATCCCTCTCCCTGACCAGCAAATGACGATCGATTGCTCATTAATTTAAAGATCTTATTATTTGAATTTCTACAATTGTAAGAAATGAAGTGGATCTAATATATCTTTCGTAATAGCTGATTTAATATATAAAAATACTTTATGAAATGAAGTACTCTTGCAATACTCCATTCAAAAATACCTTGTCTTGCACTTAAAACATTTAATGTCGTTTAAAAATATTGTAAAAATATATTTATAGGTCATGAATATTATCAGTGTCGGAAGATAAAGTGTAACACTTTGGTACACTTATTAAAATGTGACACTGATTTCCTTTTAAAATGTTTTTTAATCTTTACCTAATTGCCGTGCAGAACCATACAGAGCAAAGTAAAAATTAAAAAAATTAAACGCACCAAATCTTAGTCTTTTAAAGATTTTTCTAAAAACACCAATAGTTGATTTCTATTACTTTAAGCTGTAATAACAAAATTTGGCCGAAGAAAAGGTTGATGTAACTTACTATTATATGTAGGGAAATAGGGATGAGGGTGAAGCTTTGTAGTTTTAGCGCAAATTCCTTGCTCTGAAGTTTTTGAATGCTCGAATCCCAAGAAAAATGAAAGTATCCCTGCTACGTGGCGCTTTACTCCTCACATCTTCTCATCATCCTCGTTAGTAATCCGTCAGAAAAACAAAGCCGCACTATATAACGAATATCTAACAATAATTCGGCATTGACTGTCTACTCTTCTGATTTGTAGGAGAATTAATAAGCAGTACGTTATTTTCTCGAAAATAGTGTCATTTATGTTTACATTTATGCAAATATTTTATATTCATTTGGAAGAAAAAACTCTTTAGTTTTAAAGGTCTCGCTCTCAGTTGTCGGTTCCGTAGTTTAGAGAAATGATAGTAATCTAATGAATATTTCAGTTTTTAAGAGTTTTCTTGCAAAAGGTTGTGGGAATGATTTTGTAAATAGAAGATGTAAAAAACGATTGATGGGTGAAAAGTATGGCTTTCTAAATAGCTGAATCCCGACCGTGCTGAAAAAAGGCGAGAGCCGCAAGTAATTGAAAGCTTGAACCAGCCCTTCAACGAGTCCCAGTTTAATTTCCATAAAGTGAGTCCACAGGAGATTCTTCTTCAGCTGAAGCCTTGGTGGAGCCCCAATGCATGTGGAAGTCGTAAAACGAAATGCATGATTTCGAATGAGGTCATCAAATCCTCATCACGCTTACATGATGAGCTCCTGTCGGATGAATCCGATCATAAAGTTCTGATTAATGCCAGTCCTTTCGAGTATGGGAATGTACTTTTGGTTCCGTTTATCAATTCCAACCAGCCTCAGCTCATTACGCGAGACGGCCTTAGACTTGCTCTGGAACTTCTCCTCCTAAGTCGCTCAAGGTAGAAAGTTTCGTATAAATATTCTGCGAATAAATCTTTTATTCCTAAATGTGATGTGTAGGTACTATATACGTAGTAAATAAACTTACGTGTAGGTACTTAAAAAATGTTGTTGTTTTCTATTTCGAGTTGTGGGTTGTGAAGATGATCTAACATTGGGGTTTTTAATGTTTACAGTGACTTCAGGGTGGGATTTAATAGCTTGTGTGCCTACGCCTCAGTCAACCATTGTCACTTTCATGCTTACTACCTTCAGCACCGGCTGTATTTAGAGCGTTCAGTATGCTTTAATTTATTATAATATATCGTATTTACTTGTTTAAACTCATTTCTGCATTTAATTCCACGTCATAATTAAAATAATTCCCATAATGAATTCAACTAGGAACTGAAAAGTTTGAGTGGACCTTGCATGGAAATCCGCAACTATCCTGCTCCCGGATTTGCATTTGTTTTAACAGATTTGAAGGACGCGGAGACACTAGAAAAATATATTTCTGACGCTTACAAATTAATCGTCTCTCTCCAAGAAAATAGTATTCCATATAATCTTTACATTATGAGAGGCTTAGCTCCTGGAAATTCTTACGGACAGCCGGATGCCATCCGCCTTTTTGTATGGGCTCGAAGTCCAAGTTTCGGTAAGCCCTGTAATTATAGATTATTGAAGGCTTATGCAAGTGGTTTCAAAAACTGAATTCCAAACAATGTAATTTTAATGATTTATCCGTAGGACACAAAGTCTGTGATGCTTTCAACCCTGCCCTTTGTGAATTAGGTGGCCATTTCCCTATTAAAAGTAAATCTTCCTTGTTGTCTTTCATCTCATGGAACAGATTTTAAGTATATGCGATGAATACGAAAACAATAAAGTCTCCTTATTTTTTTCCAGACGAAGCCGCTTATGAAAAGATAAATGAAGATTTTGCTGCTGCAGAGTTGAGGAGCATCACCCAAGATGTGTTTAATAAGATTCGAAACCAAGTCGTATCCTTGTACTCCGACGCTAATCTCTAAAAAGCACACGTGATTAAAATATTTGTTTTATATTGAGCTTAGCAATACAGGAAAATGAGCAAAAGAGAGCCAACGGATAAGGAATGTTCCTTGTTTTTGCAGAGCCAGTTTGGTTCTACATAGCTAATCTCTCTGAACTTTTGCAATTTACCTTGTCTGTCTACTCAACATTTTCAAACCTACTGTCCTCTTGGCGACTCTTCTTTTGCTGATGGATCCAATGATGTCATGGAAAATGCTGTCGATAGGAATGGCTCAGGGAAATCCCCTTTATAAACCCGATTAAATTTTCAAGTGTAAAAATGTATACAATAACTCAATTCCGAATAAATTACTAAATATCATATTAAAATGTCTACATGTGTTAGCCAAGTGTTATAGGATTTAAAATTATATTGCTCCACCAGGCCAGTTACAACTAATATAACAAGATTTCGCGTACTTTGAGTAATTACAAAATCATTAAGTCATTTACGACAAGCTCGTGTCAGTTGGCTTGTTAGACGTTCATATTTCCAATCCCGTACTTTGTTTCTTGCTAATTAATATTTACATAGGGAAATCTTGGCAAGCACCGTCAGAGGAAAAACCAATCATGTGTCGCTCCGACTGAAAATGATAGAAAATAATTTTAGAGACAGCTGACTGTCTCAAGTCTCACTTGACAAAGTACTCGAAGTAGGTTATGAATTAACTGACGGCCGCTCCTTTAACGATGTGAAAAAAGTACAATGCTCTTTCTCTCTATATTCTATATAGATACAGCATTTTTAGTATTTCCTTACCGTGTTCCACACTACTAAGATCTTTCCCTTTAAAATCACTTGGATGGTGTACCTATTGTTTTTTTTACTTGTCGTTTCCTCTACAGATACTATCTTTAAGAACACACAGGAAGGTGTAAAGGTGTTCCAGATACCCCAAGATAGTTTCCTTCCTGATTCATTGCTTCTAGATCATGTCTCCGCAATTTAGCCACAGTCAAGTTAAGCTGAGGCCAACTTTAACTGGTCCCAAAAAGCCGCTGACTTTTTGTTGCATTCATTTTAGTGCAAAAAATAGGAAGCACCTTGCCATTAGCAAGTAAAAGTAAAACTGCTGTTCACTTGTAACACGGAAAGCTTTATTTTAGTATTTACGCCTCTTGCAGTGGAAGAAGAGACATAAAAACCGTTCCTTTTTCATCGTAGGAGCCATATTTACCGAAAGTTTCTCCACGTGTGAAATAGCACCCAAATGAAGTGGTGAATGCGTTGAGGCAAATGGTCTTCGTGCCTGGTGTGATGTGTTTTGAGGTTTTAACAACTTACATGACAAAATAACGCTACGGCTTTTCCAGTTAACCCCACAACCCACAACATATATATAACCCACAGCCAAGGCGACAAGAAAACTTAATTTCAATATTCCTATATCTTTGCTAAAATTCTCTATAATGTGCCTCGAAGTTCAATCTCTTCAAATGGGTTCGTCACTCATTTAGTAATTCCTTTACCAAAAACCTGTACTTGTAAAAAAGTTGTCCCGTCAAAATTTTCTCGAATCAAATGTGTTTCTCATCTCTCCAAGTGCCAAATCAAATTGCATACGTTTGCATTTAAAGATATTTCCAATGTGGAGCATTGATGAAATGTGCAACGGCTGATATTTCTTCTGGTGGCTCTCTCTCCCTTCTATTCAGTTTATGCCATGCCTAGTCCATTTATTTTCCCATGAGTATCACTTCCATATCCTCTTACCATCACAAATACTAAAAAGCTTTTTCCAACTTGAAGCCATTGCAGCGCATAAGTTCATTCAAAATTTCTTCCAGTGCAGTGTTCGTTAGTCCCGATCTGATGGCAGGAAGATATTGGAATTTTGTTTCCTAGAGAGGATCTCTTTCTACAAAGGTATAATTAAATTAATTTGATCTCGAAGCAACAATCATTAACATTACAAAAAGACAAGTGAATGTGAAGCATGACCTTCAGTGTTTACAATTATTCTGAATTGTTTTTGGAAAAAGTGTTACGTCAGAGAAGTCCGCAATGGTATTAACTTGTTACGACACTTGTTTTTAAAACTGATAAATAATTTTAAGGAGTGACTTATGACTTACATATACACCATACACCTCACTAAGTGCTGTAGTTTCGCAAGTTATTATGACTTTAAGTAAATAATAAGGGAAAAACGCAATACGGATATCATATTCAGTAATAATTGTTACTACTGCAAATGACCGCTGTCTCGGAGAGAAACATCATGCACTGGTAATTATCACTATTTGACAAATAATTCATTTACTACTTACATTTTACATTCTTGTTTGTATTATTAGCACCTTTTGCCAATTACTGAACACTATATACACCTTCCAATTTCCGAAAGTAAAATTTCTTTGTGGTTGCACGTTGCACTGCTTCAAAAATCCATGTGCTTACCCGTAAAAAATTACGTGACGCATAAATGTTTGGTAGATTTAATGCTTGGCTTAGAATAGAACTAACTATAATAATAAATCATTAAAAAATTGACAACGAATTTAAAATCATCAATAATTAATAAAACCAGCGAGTGACTTCTTTACACAGCCCATAGTTAAACGGCTGTCAATAAGCATGGGTCAGCTGTTAAAATTCTAAATGAAAATGAATTGAATTTTAATTAAAACTGGGTTAGTATAAATAAATGCCAAAGTTCTTAACATGGTCTGGAATACTACCAATACCAATACCTCCAAGCCAATTACAATCTATTGGCTTTCCACTCAAGTACGAAATGAGATGAACGTTTAAAAATTTATGGTTGAAAGGTTTTCGCCCTCAAGTTTTTAATCATTTATTGCCATAAATGATAATTTAATAACATTTAAACAATTTTAAAAATTCTCATTACCCACTCATAAATAAAAGGAAACATGGAAAAGAACAATACTAATAATTAAAAATCCCATCATTAATTTACCGCATTCACGCATATGAAAACTACAATATAGAGGAAGAGTTATGGATGGGAGAGGTAGTAGGAAGGTGAAGACGCCTGGTGAAAGTTTTGCGAAGCACTTGAAAATGCTCCGGAAGAGTAAAGTGAATAGACAGCAAGAGCGAGTAGTAGGTATGTAGGATCCCCGAAAAATTCCCTGGTAGTTTGTACTTGTGCCGAGTGTCAATTGTATGGCGTAGTGTGTCGGAGGGTTCACTCCTTTGGCTCCCCGTCCCAATCAAAATCAGCTCTCTCTCTCTCTTCTATCCTCTCTTTCTTCTCTTCATCTCTCTCTATTTTTCTGGCAAAATAAAAAACTATTTTACACTATTTATTCCCCCAAATTCCTCCATCAATGTGTTTGTGATAAGTTTTGGTTCGAATTGTGGACACCTGGGAGGGAGGATCAAACTCATTGGAGACTCAGGTATTGTAATTAAATTTTTTTACGTCTTTTAATTCCATTTGGAATCTTGTATGGTGTGTAGTATGTGAGTTGCATGCATAATACCTTTAAGTATACACGTACATATCTACATATTTAACACGTAGTCGGTATGATTAAAGGTGTATGCTTGTGTGTGAAAACCATGCATGTCCTTCTTTGCTGTGAGTTAAAGGGCTTGTTCTCTATCATAGTTATATGTGTGCTAAAAACTGATCAGCTGCCATGAGCAACCCCAGTTCCCGTATTTTTTTTTTACCTAAACACACACACACACAGAAATACATGGATATACAGGACACGATATCCTTTCCCTGTCCCACTACTTCTCCTCTATAATAATGACAAGAGCCAGGAATATGGGCACGCTTGCATTACTCCAACCCATACATGCAATATTGCTACGTACATCTTACATCATTATTATACTCTAGCACACAGGCTACAGATCAACTCAGTCTCTGTCTAGAGCTTCGTCTGTGCTTTACCTATAATAATCAACTATAATTTTTGCCACTGCAGTCGAAAAGACAATTAACTTCGCTTATGATTTTACCAATGGGACTCACTACTCTCAGTTCAACAGGGTAGTCCCCATTTGATTTGGTGCTATAATATTATAATGTACCGCAGCATTTTAGTACTACGCTTTCTTCACGAATCTCTTCTTACGAATTTCGAAAATCATCTTGTCAATTTAAAATACACGGATAAAATATTACTCAAGTCACATTTTTTATTAAGGCTAAAAGTTATTTAAACTTTCAAATACTGTTGAAACATTTTCATGGAAAATTCGACCAAGTTTTGATAAAAACTTGAAAAAAAGTATAAAATTTTGAAAATCAAGCACTTTAGGGGAAGAAAGTGCTCGTAAAATTTGCCCAGCCTTTGGGATGTGAGTGGAAATTGAGACTTGAGGAACTTCATAGAAATGGACTTTTTGAAGATTTTTAAGTAAAAATAAAGCCCTGAAAGGGGTGTGTGAGAATTAAGACTGAATTTTCTACGAGTCCAGATATTTTGTGATAAATGTTCCATATGTACTAAAGGAGTGAGAAAGTTTTAATCAACCTTCCTTTTACAGGCTAAAATTCACTCGAGCATTGTAAAACGAAATAAGGTGGGACTGAAAATTATCTCTGAAGATTATCAAATGGAATAGTTTCCACACGGGAAGGGTTTTTTTGACAGAACTGGAAACTGAAAAAAATAAAGTGATTTGTAAAAATATAATTTTAAGTGCGAATTTATAATAATAATAATTTTTTCTATACTACAACATGGGTATCCGAGAAGGTTCCGTTTTTGCAATCAATAACAACTTCTGGTAATGCTGATATCTTTTATCCAAAAATATTTTCATTCAAGTGCAGTGTGAGAATTTCTTGTTGAGAAAACTAAAAGCTAACATCAATACTAACTAGTGTGTGGCTCTCTCAAAAAGCTAAGGTTTGATAATTTTTCTTATATCTACCATAACACTTTCTTTCTTCTCACACTTTTCTCCTTTTTTCAAGAATCACCTTTTTCCTCTCGTATTCCAGGCGTATTCTTCATTTCTTTCCTACTCTCAAAGCCTCGACTCCTTCTGAATCTTTTATGTTTCATTTTTTTCAGACTCTCATTTATATGCCAACTCCCTCCAATGTTGAATTTTTTAAAGTTATGACGAGAACAAGTAGAGAGAGAGAGACTGCGAGAGCGAGAGAGAGAGGAAAAAAATATTATAACTTTTTGTTCCACAGCAGTGAGAACGTGAATGGTAGGAATTGGAAAAGCTGTTGAGGAACATTTTTTTTATCTTAAGGACGAAAGGTCGTTGGAGTGTAGAAAAATTCAAAGGATACTTTATGTCAGACTAATTACGCTAGATACTTTTCCTATAGTTTGACACACTTGTTTCCCCATTGTTTTCCCTTGTGCTTGGTCATGGAAGAAAAAAGATAAAGGGTAATGAGAGAAGGCATTTATTGTGTATATGGAATTATTTCCTCCATAGTCAGACTCTCCTGCTTTTTCTCCTCTCCAACATTGCCATTTATTCTCCTTCCTTTTAAACTAATGGGCTTGAAATGCATTCACAATTCCCTCAAATTGCACAAACACATACACTCACACACACACACCACTCTATACTTTTCAGCCTTGCATGTGAAAGTTGAACAAAATCCTATACAAAACACACACATGTACGAGGGGAAATAAACTCAGTGGAGAAACAACATGTTCAAAGGTACATGCACTACTCACAGTGATAGTAGGACATAAAGTCTTTGTGGTTTATACAAGCATGCATGTATGGTAACCAACCCTCGTTTGAAAGAGCAAGAGCCAGCGTAAAATCGACCCAAAACAGAATATGCACTTATGGTGAGGGAGAGATTGTCTCTGTATAGGAAGGATCGATAATATGAGAGAAAACACATGATGCAATCTACAACGAGCCTTTTCATTTCTCTCCTTTCTCAAAATCCACACACTATATGCACATACATACCATACACATTTTAAGATCCACAGTGGTAGTGGTAAATGGGACCTGGAGTTGTGGTGAGCTTTGGAGACAAGACCTCTTTAGAAATTACATTACTTGAAACTTGTCTTACTTTTCCTTTCAATGTTCTCCAAAATTCCACTAATGTTACCTAAAAGTTTTATTATATTCCTAAATGTGACTGCACTAGATCCATGGAGAGAGGTAAACTCAAATACTGTGTAGTACCTGTAAGCATTGAGCATAGGGGAAAAGTGTAACGTTCAAAAGCACCATTCAAGTTTCCTGGTTATTTGGTCCGTATTAAAACAAACCCACAAAGGTTTTTCTGTCGGAGGAAAGGATAAGGTGAAAGGAAAAACGCCAAATTCACTTTCATTTCTCCCTTCTTACCTTTTCATCTCCTTTTCTCTCAATTATCCCAATAAGTTTGTTTTAAGAATTAGTAAAACTTTGTGTAGTAAACTAAAACGCAAAATAGAAATCCGTCCTTTGAACCGTATATTTCTTGAAAGGTAAAAACAGGGAAAGTTTTCATGATTGAAAGACTTACGGTTTGGACTTTTATGCACAAGAGATAGGTCGGTTTTGTAAATACTAGGGTTTACTTGCAAAATTGCAAAAAGTGGGAATTGGAAGGGATTTGCAAGGATTTTCATCAAATTGAGTACAAATCTGGTACTGAAAATTAAATGGTATTGCAAAGAAATTCCAGGCATTTATGTATTTGGCTATAGGTATATATATTATTATGTATGTGAAGAGTCAAAACAAAGAGAATCTGGTCTTATATTGGAGATTTGGAGAGAAAGAAGCCTCTTGGGCGTTGTTTTTCCCAACATGCGATTCAAGGATTTTCACCAAGGTGCTGCTTTGAGAATTTGCGATATAGTTTTTAGGATCCTCAATAATAGGCACTACCATAGACATTTCCTAGGAGAGAAATTATTATGTTTGCTTTTAATTAAAATAATGGAATATGTATATAGTGCAAGAGTGAGGGCAAGGAAGGAAAATGGCAAGAGAGATGAGATTGACCCAGCCGGAAATAATAACATATAATTAACTTAATATATTAACTGTAATAACTTATAATTTCTACTTCCTGCTCCTTTCATCTCTTCGTCCACCAATCCATTGTAAATGTACGGGCTGTAGTTACATACTCGAGTAGCAGGTGCTTCCCTCACCCTCCGGATACATAACAAACCCAATGTCATTTGTTGTAAACCTGTCCCTTTTTTTCCATGGAATGTCGTCATACAACCGCAAGAGTAATTTCCCTCGATACATTTTTCATGAGCATTTCCAACCTTTTTGGGTGGACTAAAATTTGTATGGAGAATACTTCCTCACATCAACATCTAACAAATGACCGTTCTATTTACTTTTAGTATAATCAATCACATTTAATGAGCTTTCACGTACCCTCCTCATGTATCTCACGAGTATGAATCTTCTTCCTTTGTTTTAATGTTTACAATAAGTCCTCGCCTGCCTCGCCACTTCCTATAGGAAGTTCGTAAGTCTTAATTAAAAGGAAGGCATATTTAATATGAATCTCCCAACCTGACGTCCTCACGTGAAAGGCGTTTTCTCTCCGTAAGTTTCAAGTGTATATTTTGTTGTAGGAAATCCATGAATATCCCTTGTATGAGACACTTGCTGTATAGGAACCTAAGGCATTACACATTAGACAAGTCTAGTCAATAACTGAAATGTCCCGTAAATTAAAAGACTCATCTCAGTCTCACACTTGTGGGGCTCCTCATCGCGAACGGGTTTCTCCTCAGAACCTTCATATTTATAGTGTATATAGGCTCTTGAAAAGAGACCCAACTTGTTTTCATCAAGTTCGTCGGGTAAATTAGTCCTGAACTGACATTGATTAATTTACCACCTCCCGTGTCAATCCCAATGACTGTCTCAGGTGTGACTCACACTGTGTGAGCTCCGTCATCATTTTGCTCTGGAGAGTCCTATTAAGAAAATGTTATCAAAGAACTTGAGGTTTCACTGAAAACGTCTGTATCTAGAAAATGCAGTATTTTTATGTAAGACTTAATGATGTGTATGTATTTTATACATTTTTAAATTAATATCACCCTGCAAAAGTAGTACTTAGAAGTCAAGAGAGAATTCGAAGAATGACAAAAGAATGCTGAGAAGTGGATGTGAAAGGAGTTGTCGGCGTGGATGTGTTGTTCTTCATGAGTAATTGAGCACCACCCGGAATGAAAGATTGGTGATAAGTCGCCGAACTGTCTTGGGCTTCTCATCTTGATCAATTGTAGGGAAATACTTTATCTCTATACTGCATCTTGTATTTTTTTATTATTACGAAACGGAACGAGTGTATAGGAACTGACTGTGAAAATGAGGGAATATCATTGCTAAAGCGGCTTTAGAGTTGGAGTGCCAAGAGGGGAAATTAGCATATCCGAGAGGCATTATGCATGAAGCTCCTTTTATCTTTATTTATTGCTGGACTCTCTCTGTAGATGTATGTAAATTGTGTGTGTGTGTGTTTCACATTGCGTAATCTTCTTCTTTCTTCCGTCATCTCCTTCTCCAATACATCATTTCATAGTTACGGAGCCAAACTATTCCTTTACCATAGATTTTTTGGATCCAGACCATTTTCCGGGTCTTGGCTCCCGACAAGTCCTTCCTGTACCTTGAGAGATGTGTAGCACTGTAAAGCTGTAAAAAGCGTTTATCTGTATCGCAAAACCATTTTATAAAAATCTAAATATCCTACCCACAACTCTCTCATGCCACGTACCTCTATTCTTCATCTCCATTTGATCCTAAACCAATGAATAATTTCACCAATCGTTTCACCTTTTTTTTCTATGCATACACTCTGATCTTGAAATTAAAATTACCTATGTAACCCGGAAGAAACGATAGTTTCATCGGGTTGAGTTAGTGGGCCATTGACATGAAGAAGAGGTTGAGAGAGAGAGAAGTTGAGTTTTTTCTTCCTTAAAATTCGTTCACTAAATTCCAAAATCTCCCAATACCCAGCATTACTTGATTTGAGAATGAGCCAAGTCATTTTATATATTCAAATATTCCTATAGTCTTGGGCGAGTCGACAAGCAAATCCTTAACAAAGTTGCAGCAGAGCCGAACAAATATTTCGGAATATTTCTTCCACTGCTTTGCTCCCATCTCAACCGTAAAATTATATGCAGGAGAAAGCGAGATGATACAAATCAAT
>JAQFXU010002056.1:0-23275 GCA_034693705.1 Spatulosminthurus flaviceps
CTGACAAATACAATTATTTGCATATGTTGCGCAGACTTACATACGCACTGTCTTGTTGGACTTAATAAAGTAAAATAAACTTGGTAAATTCTACAACGGTCACAAGGTATTCATGGCTTGTCAGATTCATTCTGAATTTTAATTAACAATTTTAGCTTTTCCACAGGTAGACAAAAGTAAGTAAGAAGCGAGCTTTACATATCTTGCGACTACTTTCACAGCCTAAAATATTACCGATATTTTCCATTCAGACCTCAAGACACAACACATTCTGAAGGTACAGATTGCATATTTCATAGGGTAAAATTAATAAAAGGGCACAAAAAACAAACTACATAATAAAAAGTATACTGCTGAAAGTATCACAATAATACTTACGAAAGAAGGTATAGGTAGTAGTTGGCCCTCTCACAATTTCATTGTATTTTTTCTATACAAGGAATTTTCTATAGGAAGTATCACTAAGCTAAGATGGCTAAGAAGTTGTACACCAAAATTAAATGCAAGCCAAGCTGTTAAATGCACCCAGTGTTGCCCCGGTAGTAGTTTATTTACCAATCACCAAATTTAAAGAGAACCTGAATAGAAACGCTTTCGTCTCTGCCCTCATAAATACGTGCTCAATTGATTTTTTCAGAATATATTAAGCTCTTTAGAGACTTTATAATACCCCTGCTTCTTTGCATCCGACAGTGGGAGAGATGGGACACTACTAAAACTAATACTCCCATGCAATTAAGCACGGAGAGTTTACATACACACTAAAGTTACTCTATAATAGTCACTTGTGCTTCTCTTCGTGTAGCATCACATGGAACGGAAAAGGCACGGTGTAACCGTGCCAGGGAATGTAATACGGATGAACGTTTCGTCCCTAATACTCTAATAATTATTATTACACAAATTAAAACGTTATAAGCATAATATATGCATGCATGTATAGTACGTACATTGACGGTCTCAGGCTATGAGGCTTTGGTACAGTATAGCCGTGCGTAAAACACGTATGTTCAAAATGACTTAATTAAAAATAATTGCTCGATTGGTGCATAATACACCCCCGTCGCTACTACGAGAAGCAGAAATATCTTTTTACAAGTGAACTTATTACGTCCACTTTGCGTACAAATGTAGTAAGTTCACTTTTATTATTCATATTTTTATATGTATAACCTTCTATATATGCACACCCTATATGCTTCCATACTTGCACACACACAATAACATCATAAAATATCCCCTCCAACTCCAATTGAATGCATTCTACATTATTTTTCATGAATGCATACAGAAATAAGAAACATAATAAATACCACTTGCTCCTTTCAATTAAAAAATCATTGAAGTCCGATTCTACTATTATACAAACATAAGCCTCCCATAGGTTGTGATCATCAGCTCTTTACGTACAACTGAATGCTCCAGAACGAAATGGAATTTGATTACGATGATTGCAACCATTATTATTAATTCTGGCTCAGATTGACTGTGACTGGCAATCTGAATAATCACATTAATTTCGGTACGCCATCTTCCATTAACTCCTCTGGACATTATGAAGTTACAATCTTTTCATTTGGTTCCTAAAACATCGAATACCGAAGAACGCAGTATGGAAATGCCATTGTTAACATATATCAAAACCTGCTTATATAGGACTGGTTTTCATTTTTCCTGCTTATTCACAGTCAGAAAGTTTGGACACATCAAATATCCACACACGCACTCGATCTTACAGGTGATTATTAACACACCTGGAAGAATTTTTCTGCGCCGCATGGTCATGACATTACATAACTACTCCAATGCTTTGTACAGAGTACAGAGTCTCACGGCAAAAGACCCAGAAACTTCTATGCAAAATGCTAAGAGTTAACAAGGCGCTACTATTTAGTTTTCAATAAGGGACTACTCTTATTATCCTCCATTGTACAATTAAAATCTAAAGAAATACAAGTGACCATATTATACGGCCATATTAGACCGTATAGTCATGTATCACGTAAGTATTTACATGGAACTATATTTGCCTTTGAATTACAATTGAACAGTTTACAGTTGCCACCCTTAACGGAGAACCCAAGCAATACCTCCGTTTGGTAAACTGCTAATAACGATAAACTATTAGTTTATCGTTATCCTGTAGATATGAAAGCTAATTGATGACCTTGTCTGTTCCGCGTTACTGATACGATGAATTTGCGTTCCACTCTCTATGTGATTCCTTAACACATGCCCACAACAATTACTACTACAACAGGGTCATCTGAATATGGCACTGAGAGAAAAAGTCAGACTACTAACCAAAAGATCTCTAAGACGATGTAAGCGAGTCCCTACAAGAATTGAATACAAGTCGAACAAGTTTGGAAACTTCGAACTCTACCTTTACTTCTTTTTGTCCGCATTATCATTACATAGTATAGATTCTGTAGTTTATGACGCAATCATTTCCTCAACCACAAACCACGCATGCAAGCAAGATGAGTGCCAAAACTTCCAGACTCTTGTGTAATTATCCTCTTCGCAGTGTTGTCAGTCCTAAATCGGGACATACAACTTTACTTGTAAATTGCATAAACGCAACGATTCCCTCATTATTGAATTGTAATAGTAGCTTGTTCATGAAAAGACACAGATGTACATATTTATGTTACTAATATCAGTAGATGTTGTTTGAGTAAGTTCGAATAGTTATTAAATCACAAATTGTTTATCACTCTAAAGGAGGTGGAGACTTATTAATAAATTATAAGCCCTTGTTCGTTATTCTTCAATGCGTTCTTGTGAACTGGAGTCAAGAAGCAGGAGTAGACCAATTCCCAATTATTAATAATAATTATGTTTAGCACTGCTTATTGGTTATTGGAATACAGCCATTTTACCTGCATCGGATTCTTGTGTTATTAAAAATTCGGACCCCTCTTGTTTCTGCAGCATAAGTAAAATTAGGAAAGTACAAGCATCCATAGCTCGACAATAAGACACAAACAAAGAAGAATAAGAAAATCCCTTAACTTTTATTATTCGGCCTCCGCCTGAGTAGTTATGCACAAGGTCATTCAACAATTTAGCCTAACTAACATAGGAAAAATGAGCGTTAATACTCTAAGTATGTACTAAAGTTAAATAGACATGGTTGGAAGTTTCATGTGTGGTGATCTTCTTTCTGCATCTATACATGATTGCGCAAAACGCTACAATCTTAACGTTCAGTATTTCTGTATATACATAAAAAACTAGTGCATCAGAATTCAGAATATGAAATCCTTGCAGAAAGATAAATACTCAATAGAATATTTAAAAGGTCACCATGACCTGATTTTCATATCCTCCAAGTCACTACCTGTGTAGCAAGTAGTATGGACATCAAATTATGTACATCCAATATCTTCCGACTTCTACCATATACTTATAAAATACTTGGTGCAGCCGTTCAGCCATAGTCATTTGTCATTTCGATTTCCGCAGATACATTCTATACTCCCAAAATTGGATATTTCCACACAAGAGCATCCTTAACATGCATAGTCATAATATAAAGTCAATGAGACAACCCGTGAACTTCTTCCGAAATTAGGGGATAAAATGCACGTTGGTGCAAAATAGGAGACGAGATAAAAACCACCTGCATACCTAAGCCCAGAGCAAAGCATACACATATAACAATGGGAATGGGAAACGTGCATAACATCCCACTGCGTGAAGGCGAAGAGGCGTCAGAGGCTCTGACTCAGAGCCAATAGTATTATGATTATGAATTCCTCAACATTCTATTACACCCTGCCTGAGTCTCTTCCAAGTCAATCTGTAGCTCGAAAAATTATCACGGAACGTTCGGATATAATTTGATTTGAGTTTGTATGTATAAATATTGATATGGATATTTTGTAATCATCGCCTTTTTATGGAAAGTAACAGCAGCAGCACTAAAGGAATTTCATACCTATGTAACAATATCGATTAGGATGTTAACGGGAAATATCAGTGCACATACAAAATCCATATACAGAATCAGCTCAGTATTTATATTTTGCGCTACTAATTTTTCCCCCTTTTTCTCCTTTAGTACCATATGATGGTATCACTCGTACATCTGTACTCCAGCTGCATTGCAGAACAAATGAAATTAGAGTAGGATTTTCTCAATGACTCATAGCTCAATGGGATCACGTCACTAACGCCTTAAATAAAAAGGTCAGAGGAAGAGCGCATCAAATGAAACCCAAGATTAATCACTTAAATTGCTCACACAAACACGTACACCTTTCCCCACAATTGCTGAAGCACTACATGTACACAAATTCAATAAAGGCCATGTGAATAGGTATATGTATGTAACTTTTAATTCAATTGATTTCAAATCCATTTTGCTCCAAATAATCTTTGGCAATACTCTTGACTCAAGGCTATAATAACATCATCGGCTTTTTACCTTGTGGATAAATTACTCCTACTACTGGGCCATTAACTCCAGAGATTTAGTTAGCACAGGAAGAATGGAGAAAACTGATAAATTTCAAGAGCTTCTCTTCAAAAGAGGGAGAGATATAAAAATGTAACTATGGCTAACTCCTGATCCTTTTTAAGGTAGCAATAATATCCAATTCGTAGGTCAGGAAGGATACCAAAAACACAACACAAAATATTATCAAATCATACTAAAAACCGAAAATGGTTTTTTGCACGCCATCATGAAAGGTACACACCCTCTAAAGAAAAATTCAAATGACCAGCTTATCAGTCCAATGCTCATAAATCATTGAGACATGTATATAGACAAGTAATAATAAATCTTGCAATTTTAAGGATGCTAGAATCTAGGATTATATAATACTAGTTTACCTATCTAAAGAATATATATATATTAGCTGGACATTAATAAGCAATGAAATGGCACTATCCCATACAGCTTAGCACAAACACAAGACAACGTATCATGAATGACTGCCCGTCAAATCTGACCGAATTCGGAAACTACGTGACCTAGCCTTTTATTTGTATTTCGTGCTCTTCATTAGTACCCATTCACTACCGTCACGTAGGTTTTAATCTAACCCTGCATTTGTAAGGAGGAACGTATCTCAAAATCATATATTCCTCAGCCTACGCAAGTTAACGTTTGGACAGAGGTGGATTTGCAAAACTTTAACTAACTGTGATACTATCCGACGCTCGCCATGTCTACGTCCAGATTCTGCACGTCCTATGCCCTATCTATACTACTATTACTACTACAAAAACCAACATGGGTATAAAAAGGGGAAGATGGAAAGTGCTCACGCCCTTAATCTTCTTTTCCCACTCCATATAGTACCTCCCTCGACGTTAGAGCAAGTACGATTCCTTTCTGATCTGCGTAGCCTATCCTTCCATTTCCACCACACACATAACTTTTGCTCTTTAGATGCATCACACCAATATTCTTTCGCAATATCATATAGGTAATTTCTCCGTGAGTTAATACGGCCATTGAGTCACCCTAACAACTGCAAGGAATCCGCTAAACTCTCAACATAAGAAAGGATAAACTTACACATACATCTATAATGTACATTTACGTACAACCATAAAAATAATCATAACAATAAAATAGAAGAATATATTTGGCCTAGTAACAGAAAACAAAGTACAACTGTACCACCTTCTCGGAGGAGAAATCCCGTGAGAATTTTATGCGAGAAAATCCATTTCCCAACATTTTCAGACTACGTACGATGTATTCCACAATCCACATAATTTAACTAGATTTTAAAGGTCTATATATAATGTCCTTCCAACCTAACATCTACTTCCTGCATGCATTTACCATTTATTACCGTACATACGTATGCAATGCTGCATTAAAAAAAATTTACTACAGTTACTCTTCAGAGAGCATGGGACTAATTGTGAAATATGTGCATAAGCATTAGCCCCAAACTTGAAAAAATCCAATCTGATCCTCGCATACTGTGTCATTACTTTATCCAGAAGAGAATTAGCCCCATTCAAGTATTGTTTTGGAAAGCAACCAATCTTTATCAAACATAAAGTGCACATGCACTCCGCTTTCCGCAAGAAAATGCATAGAAAATACCATCACTCTCACCCTAACCTAACCAACCAAAGTTTTTCCATATTGACAAAAGTAAAGTACTGCCGTAAAACTCAGGGAAGCAACATTATTTCCATTCAACATGTGAATAACTGTGGAAAATACATCCACTAGTCCAGAAACCCGGCCAGCCACTGCCAAATCCACAGATACTCTCTTAATGCAAGTCGTCCATGAAGTTATACATACGTACTTGCATGTTCTACATATAGAAAGGAACAATGCTGTGTTCTCGTTCTTTCTTTTGTAATTATTAAGCACACATATGTATATATCCAACGTAGAGATAACTACTTGTGGGAATAGTGGAAACAGAAGTAATAATTTTCTGCAAGGTAAAAAAGGAAAGTCTCTTTAGCACAAAAAACAAAAGTTGCGCAAATGTGTGACTTGCATGCTAAAGGTCTCTCTACGTACAGTACATAGTGTACATAGCTCAACACACATGGCTCTTCTAAGTTACATGCTTATATTATGATGTATTTTTCAGACCTAATTACCTTCTGTGCAGGCCGAAGCCGGAGCACACATAAAGGCTAACCTGGTATAATAAAACTAATGCTCCCATGTGTACATGCATAAACACAAGAAAAAAATCGTATACTGCGTACACTATATATAGTTAATTAAATACCATGGGAAATGATAATAGCACCAGACTAACCAGACAGCATACAATCTAATCCAATTCAAAGTAGTCAAAGTTGTTTCGGGTCACATTCACAAACGTACGCTATTGCACATCATGCACAATGCACAACAAATGCAGAGCTTATGAAGTGTACTCCTATAACACAGTCCTGTGTTCCTCAAACGTGTGTACGAATTAACAGTAACAAGACAGAATTTTTTCCAATAAATCTGAAGATACAATTTTCTTCCAACTTGAAGATTCAATAGCATTAAGACTGCAGAGTTCGTAGTGGGTAGTACCAATTATCAATAGTGATATTTCACTCCACTGGCATTTTTTTAGACTGATAGAGTAAAAATTCAATTTAGCACAGATCTGAAGAAAACGAAGGAAAGCTACGAATCAACTAAATTCATTAAGAATCAATGTCTCAAGTTACAACAATTTGGTGGGTTAAACAAAAGAGCGAGTATGTGAGAATGATCACTAGCACTAGACGAATTCGGTCAGTCGTCAGGTCACTGGATGGAGATAGAGCATATTATTCGCAGTACAAGTGCAGTGACGTCTTGGGTCAACTGCCATCCTCATATTAACCTCTCTCCAAGTTACCAAGAAAAATAACTTATGTAGATAAATACTTCATCGGGAATTTCGTATTCACGGTGTATACACTACACATGCAATGCTTACTCATAATCAGATATGAAATAGTATGCAAATAAACATGAGAGTACAAATTCTTTTATAATGAGAAAATAATGCGAGTTAGCAAACAACAAGTGATAGGTGCAGTAAAGTTCTGTACTCATTCGTAGTATGGAGCATCCGGCCACAAAAAAATGCATCATTCAAGTTTTAATGGTAAATATAGATTTACTACGAGTAGGAAGTACTGAGTATAATGGAAGTAGGAATAGTTTTTTTTGGCAAAAACTGCACACTTATAATTTTTTCTGTAGGTTGTAGGTTCTTATTATGTACTGGGAGGAGAAGCACAAACACTGTTTACTTTTTACCGAGCAATGTGCTCCCAGTCACAACACTCTTACATACTACAAGCTATATAACCTTTCTAACTTCTGTCTTGGCTCCAAAAAACAACACAGTGTTTACTGTATGATGTGTTCCACTTCCTTCGGCTATAATGCATACATGCATTAATGTACCGGGTGCTTTTTTATATTACAGCTGGAGTGCACAGACCCCAAACAGCAGATGAAATATGAAATCTCCTCTTTTTCAAACAAAATTCTCATATTTCTGTTCCTTCCTTGTCCCGTCTCATCTCACTGAAATGTCATTTCCAGGTAATATTAACTGACTCACATGAAGATACAATTACGTCAGTTTTGTTGGAAATTCAAACGCAGGTTTAATCAACTAGACAGGTTTAGCTATGAAAACAATGCGGCCCATTTCTACACTACTGTCAACAGTATCGATAACAAAACAGAGCAATAAAATAAGTACGGTACGGTGTAATGATAACTTTTACATTACTCTTTTTACACTAACACTAACGACAAGAATAAAAGTATGTAGTTTACGAGCATACATACTTGTTTATCGCTTCTACGGAGTGAAAACTAGCAAACGCAAACACAATATTCCTCAGAAAATATCTTCCGATAGGTAGATACGCATTTAAAAAAATCAAAATATAGTGTTAATTTCTGTTCAACACTGTTATATACCTCACTCCCATAATCAAGTGTACATGCTTGAGTCTACAACTTCCTTTGCAACAAACAGTCATACAAAATTATCCAGAAGTGAAAATGAAAAATCAATTGACTCACAACCGAATTGCTGCCTTCCCTGTTTATATTCGCTAATAAAAAGTTATAAACAAGTACGTGAGTCACGTCAATGCTGAACTTCCAGTTCCAAAGGAAGTACAAAACAAAACATAATGTCCCCAAAATACTTGATAGAAAGTCCATGTATCTATACTTAGCAGAATGCTGCTGGGCTTCCAATCGATTCACAGAATGGCTATATACATATCTATGCATCCGCGACGCGATGACATTTTTGGCACAGAAAAGGTAGAATTTTAACATTTAAGAATGGGTACATACACATATAATATTTACATTTACTACTAACCTCGCTAACAACTCACAATAAGATCTGCAACTCTGCTCTATAGTGACATCCACAAAATTTTATCACAATACTGGTTTCTACATGTAGTCTTCCCTTCTTCCCTATCCCTATATCTCTGTGTTAAAAGTAAAACCAAGTTCAACTGCATAAAAGCGGTCCTTGGTCCTTATAACTACATATCAGGAGTAAATGTCAATTTCTCGCGTAATTTTATAAAAGGACGATGGGACAGCGGGACAAGTACCCATTCTTTACTGCTACAACATTCCCATCACTGCATTGTGAAACTAATTTCCTTGCAACATGTTTGACAGTGGACACAAAAGTGTACTTCCGTCCAGCCATTAACATCCTGTACATTATTAATACTTGAGCTTTTTATAGCAATTTCCCATAGGCCCTTTTCTCCATAACTTTGTGAATCGCAAACAGTAGTTTTGCAATAGAATACCCTTCAGGACGTATCTATACAATATAATTTCCATATTCAACATAAACAGGTATGTATGTACATACAGTTGATATTTAAAAATTCAAGACTTTTGAACACGAACTCTTCCTACACATACGATACATAATACTATAATTAGATGTATAGGTAAAGGTAAGGAGTGATGCTGGTGGGTGTTTTGCATCACAATAAAGTACATGGGCCCCATTTCCAACAAATGTATTCATTTTCCCTAAAAACACCGAATTAGGTCAGTGAGATGGTCTTTCCAGTTTCTTGCCCATATATATAATTATTACGATCTCATCAAAATGTCACAAGGGGCTTTGCAAATGGATGTACAAAAGCTGGCAATGACAACCATTTTCCCGGGTTTTTCCACTTCAATGCGTTCCCTACCTTTAGAAAAGTGGCTAGTTAAGCACAAGATTCCCTGGCTGGAACTGTACACGGAATCAGCAATAGAAAACAAATTTCTCTACACAACAGCTTTCTTCGATTTTATATTCTCATTCTTTTACACCACCCAAAACAGCTACATACCTACCTGCATATGCCTACATATGTACATTCCCATTTTAAGCTGTGAAGGGAAATAAAAGAGAATACTCAATAAAAGCTTATGCACAGTACATTGACAAATCGCATCAATGACGTCCTAGTACTCCATCAAATTATATCCTCTAGCTTCCACAGACAGCCGTACACTTTAATCCACCTCCACTATCCACTAGTCCTACTTCGCACAGCCCCACCCACTACTTTTCTATTTATGAGCTAACGCATCTAAATTCCAGATCAATGCACTACTTTTCTATTTATGAGCTAACGCATCTAAATTCCAGATCAATGCAATCTTTAATACTGTTAGTCACGTTATATGCATTACATATTCTCCATTTCACGTATATAAGTATACAGGCAAATACCATCAAAGTAGGTACACACAGAGGAAGTGACAAGCCAGTTGATTCAGACTTCCAGGTTCCGGGAAAACTCTAAAAAGGCCCAGACTGAAATGGGTCATCATATAATACCACTAGTACCAAGCCTATCAAATTTGGTCATTATGAAGGAAAAGCTGAACGAGAAATGAAAGCTTTTACTAACGCGTTGAACAAACTGCAAAGAATCTATAAACTGCAATGAGCTCGTGGAAATCTTTAAGTATTCATTCTTCTTACCAACAACAAATTTTCAGAAGAAACACCCATCTACTTACAGGTTATAAAAATGTTACAGAAAATTCCTGAAGCTCTTAGCCTTACTGCCCTGGAAAAGTGCATACTTTAGGAAACACATCCATGCATGCAATCACGACACTGAGCCTCCAGATGGGAAAAGATTAAATGGGGAATCCATACGCTGATTTTAAAAGGTTTCTTCCCAAATATCCAATTAGTAACCAACGCAGTTTAGGATCAATATCATTTTAATTTATGTCTAAAACTATTAATCCGTTAATGGATTTGTTAGCGGTATTCCTAAAAGATGTAGAAGAAAACGACGACAGACTAACTGTATACGTTTGGACAATACGATTTTGTGTCGCTCTATGCACAAAGTGTTCGCAAGCCAGTCACGAAAAACAGTACATGTTTCAGAGCAATGCAACCCCTTTTGGTAACTCTCATGTGCACTTTAGGAGGCCAAGGTTTCCGGTACGAAAGTTACAGCGTACACGATAAAAATGCAAAGTAATGCAGAAACTTTTTTGATTTCAAACCCCTGTCACTAGAGACACTCCAACATTACTGCAGGCAAATTCAGTATTTTACGTCAAACACAAGTACTTACTTCCCGCAGATCACGAAGGAAATGAAACCTTGCAGAATTTACTAACTTTGCAGAAAATGGAACCGTCACCGAAATACATTCTAATAGCTATATGTACCCAAAAAGAAGCGCCTTAATTTGTTTATATATACAGTATAGCTGCTACCTTATTATACAATGTCACGTTATACACATTCTGACAAGTTGTCACTACATTGTTATATACTTAACAATTCAGCTTTTTCTACTTGAACCAACAATTCAAAAAGTAATGCTACGTGGTTGACATGAAAACCCATCTTTGCAGAAAACACTACTACTGAAGATTTCAGATTAAAAATTATATGGATAACAGATACAGATACAAAACTGACATCCGAATGCATTCAAGGTTATTCCAAAATACTTCGAATTTAACCCATTTTCATGCACTGTGTCACATGAATTGTATAATAAACCAAACTCACAATCAGTGCAACTTCTTAAAGCAAAAGGTACATGCATGCAGTTTATGCAGAAGATAAAACTTGTTCGAGCAGGTCGTTAACATGAGAACAAAAAAGGTACACAGACATCAGCATAAGGCAAAAAAGCTTATCCATGGACCGTATCTTTTATAGTCCCAGAATTATATCACATATGACTAAGTCTGTAAGTGTCTGAACGCACTGTATCGAATTTATTTAGGTAAGACAACAAAAGATGCATAAACGCATCCTTAACCCCAAACAATAGATATATTAGACTTGAACAGACATTGCGCCTAAACAACCTACATAATTTAAATAGTAATGTCACCGCTAGATGATTTCAAACAAAAGGAAGTTTGATACCGTCAAGAAGGTTGAGCTGAGTCAAAATTGCATAACACGCATATATAATATGTATAATCCAATAAGCTGCTAGTTCTGTATTCTGTACCAAACGTTGAATTTATTTTGTCAACAATTTTGTATTGTAGACAAAGTCATTGACACCTCTACTAGTGCAAACAAGATCCCCTCCCCCCAATCAATCCCAATCAATAACCTAATCAATAAAAGTGAATACTTCGTAGACTGAATCCTCGACCCGGGGTAAACTACACAAAAAACATGAAGAAGAACACAAGACGCAGAAAATTTCCTCGTAATATCATTGCGAAAATTGAGGAAAATAACACGCAAATATTAAAGGCATGACAGCATCTTTTACTGCCTCCCGGAAAAATAAAAACAACTATCTAGTAATGACGTAATGATTCAGAAGTTGTTGTTTTAGAACAACGTGCAATACTGTAATACGATGGATGTAAATGCTTGTGTAAGCGTGCAGCTATTTTACTCAACTACATGAGTCATCAAAGTCAAGATGTTCCCACATCGCATTGAAGTAATTAGTCACTGTCACCCCAAAAACGCGGAAACTAAAAGCAATTTCTTCTTTTTAGTTGTCCAATAACACAAGAGCCTAGAACGTGTCAAGTACAACGAATCCTCCAGTTTGTTGTCACTCCGGCAAGAATAGTAATTTCAGAAATAGCAAAATATTTTCTAAAGCCCATTGCTTTTTTTAGTTGCGAGAATGGAATGGCTAATACAAAAAAAGATTAGTGAGAAATGAGAAGAATAGAAATGGAGGTAATTCAGCGCAGGATGAATATTCCAATGGATACTATGAGCAAAGGTAATGTAACATTCTAATTAAATTTTCCCAGCCGCTTTACCCACAAAAAGACTTTTTGTAATCCTAAGCTTTAGTGCCTTTAGTTCCGGTAGAGTAGAACTTAAGAAATGAGAATGGGACTTGCAAAAATTCAGGACTAGAGACATTGAAGGCCACAACGTTCATAAATAAAATGAGGATGGCATAGTTAGATAGAGAGAGAGCGGGAGAGAGAGATATGTTTGTGAGAGAAGAAGAGCTTACATATTAGATAAGGTTAGCGGAATTTATTGCTTTTCTTTTCATTATTTTCTTTCATGCAACTCCATGATATGCCGACTTAAGTGCTGAGTCACTTATTATTATCTTCAACCGGATAGAACCGAGAGAGAGAAAGAGAGGGTAAAACTCGCGACTCACACTTGAGTTTGGGTTTGCTTAGTGGGGAGGAATTTGCACTTTAAAAGTATTACCATGTACCTACATATATATATATATATATGTATGTATAAATATATATATATATATATATACAAAAATATATATATATATATAGGTATATAGCTCTCTGCAATCGTTTATAGTCTTCACGTTTTTGCACATCCACCATTTCCACATACCTTACATGCCATCAATATAAAAATCATCTCGGCATAGAAGACATTGTTGAAATTCTCCAGTAGCACATACATACTGATGCATATATGTACACCAAAGTATCCAAAGATGAGAGGAAAAGAAACGTTAAGAAAAAAAACTTTTTAAAAAACCCATCGTATTTTAACTTCTCACCCAGACTCATGAGAGTTAGCCCAATTCTAGCCTATAGTATATCTTGACGGTTGGCTAATTTTAGAAACCGTAAAGATTTTATTTTCCCTCTAAAACTTTTTCTCCTACAAAATATGTGAAGTGCTACGTACACGCTTTATAGTATTTACGAAACCAGATGAGTGAGGTATATGCTCCCGCCCCAAGATAATACATTGCTCTCTATGTTAGACAGCCTCTAGCAAAATACCCAAGAAAATCCAGGCTTTTAGTTGACTATAGCATGTGCAAAAGCTTTTAGAATCACTTCAACTTTATTTGAGGATCGATTTAATTTTCCATGTACATGTTTTAGTCCGAAACTCAACTCATCTATACTCAATAGCCCACTTCAAATGCCCATTTTGTCATTCACAAATATGTTGTCTCACAATCAGTCATAAGATAAAGAGAGCACCCTGCAATAGTACGTAGCTCAAATAGACAAAATGTAGCTTCCAAAATAATTGAAGCACATTTGAGTGTGTGAGTATGTGGAGTGTGGAGCCAAATAAAACAAAAAAAATTGCAATGAAGTCAGAACACAAGGATACAGATAGTATTTTCCCATGCACTGACTTGCAGAGAAAATCGCCACTAGAATATAAATTTCACTGCTTTTGAGCGACCGAGTAAAAGAGTATCGATTCTGTTTTTGTTGCGAATGCCGCCGAAAACCTTCTAGTCATGAAGTGGTTTCATTATAAATAGGACACGAAGGAAAATTATGTGATGGTGCAAAATTAGGACGTATAGGAGTGAATACTCAACCAAATGAGTAAAGTTACTAAACAAGAGAAGATGTGATACGTGTTGTCCGCTCAAGTTATCTATGTATTTTTTAACGATACTTTAATACATACGATAGATCTGCACACACAAGGTTTCACATCGTTTGTTATCAGTCATCTACTGCAGGTGGATGTCAACAAAGGAACTATCAAGGTGATTACCGAGTTTTAATTCCTTTCACAATCTTGTGGTAACAAATTCATTGAATTCTACCATGCGTTTCACGTTTCCAATAAGTACGTGGTGGAATTTTAAGGCTTTTAGTCCTAGGTAAAAATCCAATTGACACACTTGGCACCTAATAAGCTAAAACCTACGCTTATTACTTGCTTTAAACAAGAAAAAAATGTTTACTCTTCCCGTGATGCAGCTTATTGCTTATGCAGATCCAATCAGTCGCAAAACCTTAACTTCCACTGCATTGTATACAGAATCAAACTTATTATTCCATCGTCTTTTTTTCAATTACAACTCCAAGAGTTGATAGTGTCTCTTATATTCATTCAGCAGTGCACCATTGAAGTAACCCCTTTAAATAAATTATATTTCTTCAATTTGATCTAAATAACCCTGACATTCACATATCTACACTTCCAGTATATGCGGATTAAAAATAATCACTTTTAGGGCCTAATGCACTCTACCAAAGGAAGTGACACTGCCCCTTATGGATATAGAGCACACGACGCCTAAAGGACAAGAAGAATAAAAAAACATTGCATGAATGAAGAACCTTCTGTGTAAACATGCATGAAAGCTGGTGCTGGAGTTTGAATAATTTGTGCAAATCAGTCCAAATGAATATTTAATTCTCTCAAATCTATATCCCTATATTTTCTAAAAGCCACGCTAATTTCGATATACTCACACATTTTCGAATCGGTGGTGGAAGTTGGAGAGTGCTCATAAATATTCATAATAATAACACACCTTTTGCGCACAGCTACCACCAAACCTATCAAAATAATCAAAGGTTTTTACCTGTTGTGCATATAGGAACCCTCGCACTAAAATGGTAATGATGAGAATGCTTGTCAGAGAAAAATATAATCCGCCCTTAAACTGATACTACTGTTGAATAAGTAACTTCCCTTGAAATAATCTCTTCTTCATCTTTTATACAAAAATCACAATGAATTAGACTTTTAGTTGTCGGCTTTTGCCGCTAAACACAAAAATGCTGTACAATAATAATTATTAACTAGCACGCAATCTCATATATGTTTTTCCACTTTTCAAAAATCCAATGTCACATGAAACGTATAGACCAAAAATTGTCTTCCACTTGTTATTTTAAGAGAAATTCCAATGACAAACTAAATTCTTCACGTATATAGCACGGAGGAAGAGTTTTGGTTGTAGTAACCGCTCGATCTCCGGATCTGTACTGAAGGAATTCAAAGGAATCCTTGAAAAACTTTTTAGATGATGGGAGGTGAGTCACTCAGTCAGTCAGTACGAGTACGAACACTAATGAATGAGAAAGCTAGAACTCACTGGAACAACATTTACAATTTAATGCTCAATTGTGTATGATGCACTTACTCAAGAATCTGCATGTGGTGTATTTTCTTACTTTACAGACATTTCGAGAGTATTAGTTTACTATTATTATTACGGTGCAACAAGAAACTCACCCAATGTTCTACCGCACCTCTATAAAAAGTAACACACACTGTTGAAACAAATACATACGAGTTAATCATACGACCACTTTCACAATAATTCAGCTATAAAGTTAAAAGTTGATCTGTGAGGTGTAGGACTGATGATTATAAGTCCTGCCAAGATGCATTTATAATCATGACACACACTTATTAAATTTTTACCACAGTTAAAACTTCCATTACATCATCCTCCTCAATATCAACGTATATTACAACCTCCTTGCTTCAGGGATACACTGTTGAAATCCCTCGTCACTCTTTCTGATGCCCCACTCAATAGTAAGTAACTTCAATAACCAAGATTTTCATGAGGTGGTGATGTGATGGTCAACCCTACAAGTTTTAGTCTTCTGGCCTGTCTCTTATTCAATTAAGAATTAACTATGTCGAGAGTCAAGAGAGTAGTGACGCCGACAACCAACCCACAAACTATCAACAATCCCACCATCAAGTAACTTGTTTTAAGTCCTTAATTGCATTGCATTGGAATTCCTATGAAGCTGATTCTCCCAATACTTCACACACTTTCAGGAATTCAACTATCAGAATTTCTTCAAATTATCAAGCGTCTCTTTCTATGTACACAAGGTCTTCACACGTATTTATCTACAATGTTCAATGTTCCGCGCAATTACATATTTAAACTATTAATATAATGTCCAAATTAAATCTTACACTAAAAAAACAATCAATCTTCTTCCAAATAATCTTTTTTCACTTTAAGTTCAACATTATCCACTCCATATATCCGAGACAAATTAAATAAAGCTCCAAGTTTGAAGTCTGTTCAGAAAAATATTTATCACTAACGGTAATTTCATGGGTATGGTATATGTTCCTCAAAACTCGTATGTATTCCTTTGAAATGAATGGACGGCACTTAAAAAACGTGGCTTACGAGAGTTTATTTAGTATTTTTATAAAATTAAATAATTCAATTTTTTCGAATCTCACTATGCCGTAATCATAATGATAATAATAATAAACGTCACGTATAATATACCTATAAGTGGACTTTTATTCCCCCTGTGGATTACTCCGTTTCAGGTGTATAGTCGTAGTAGGTACACATAGTAAGACTTGAGGTTGAGTGAGTTAGGTTGAAATTTCGCACTCGGCTTCGCTCATACTTTTTTCATAAGTACACAACCATCGACGTACACAGGAGTGGCCACTTGGCCAACAAGGTGTCGTCGTAGACAAGGATTGGAACAAGGAAAAAGATCCAACGAGCGGAACTCTCTGTATTCTTTACGGTAGCATTCCTTGCAACCAACTGATGCTCCCATGCTATTTGTCCAGTGTACATTCGCATTCGTACTAAAGGCTCCCTTTTTTTCAACCTATGCTCTTTTTCAATGGTGTACCTTATTACGTATGTATATGTGGATTTACGTTCATGACAAGTGCTTTCTCCCTCGGAAGCCTTGCGTGAATATGTTGCGTAATGTATTTTCTCCGTGTACTTTAAGCACAGGATAAAAAATTTAGGGCACTTGGTCCACGAAGGACCTCCCATCCAAAGAGTATACATAATTTGGTACGCGGAAAAAAGGAGGACCTTATAATGTAATGTGCAGACGGGTAAAATGTTCAAACCATCAATTAAGGAGTCAAATGAATTTTATATGAGATTATTTTCTGCATGGAATTCGGAAACAATTTGAGCGATTAGGGTGAACTAACATGGAAATGACGGGATAGTAATTTTCGTATCAAAATTGTTGTCAATATGCATGCCTCAAGTTGAAAGATATTACCCTTTTTATGTTCCAATGTATCTCCATGCTATTTGGTTTTACACGTCTTATTGTTAAAATTCTTTCATATTGTTTATGTGTGTAAGAATTTGATGTAAATAAATATTAAGTATATGAATGTATGTAATTAACTTGTACAGGAGTTTTATCAGCTCAGCAGGGTTCAAGAAATAATTTTCATTGCAGACAATTTGCTGGTTTGTTTACGTTGAAAAGTCATTGGGTGATAAGGTTGACCTTGTGAGTTGTCTAAAGTGCGGATTGCTTGATGTGATAAAAATTTTATCGGTTAAACTCAGAGGACCGCGATCTGCAAAATGACCGTGGGAGTTAGGTCTGACCTTTAGGCATTTAACCTCCATGTAATATATTACCTCTATGTATGGGCGATTTGGAGGATAATTAAGTAAAAGAGGTATTGAATATTGTAAGATGGACAGGTTTATAAATGAATCATGTGAAGTGCAAGTGATCCTCAAGAGAGCATTAACACTCAAGGTTGAGGAAATGTGGTGAAATTTGCAAGTGATTCCAGATTATTTATAAGATTAGCTTCGTGAAGATTTGAGTGGTAATTATGCTATATCGAGGAAATCATGTCATACTGTGCAATTAGATGTGGGTGGCTTCCATGGAAAAGTGACGCATGGTCTGGGGTCAATTTTATCCAGGCGCTTTTGAAGGTGCAGTGTGGCTGATAAGAGGATGATTAACATGAAAAGGAGATTTTAGGGTGAACAGTAAAGGCTATTTTTACGTGACTATATTTATTTTCTAAGTTTAGTAAATATTAATTTTTCTCTTTGCTAGTTTTTTTCTTTTCTTTACTTGTATTTTCCTTATCTTCGCTACTCGTTTTCTTCTTATCATTGTCTTTACTACTACTTTTTTTCTGATCAGAGGAGTTTTTCTTATCCTTTTGGTCCAGTTTTTTAGGAGTACCCTTTCTGTTTTCTTTATCTTTTGATTCGGATTTTCCTAACTTCTTGTCGGTGGCGCCATCTTTAGTTGTTAGACTATTCTTTCGGGTGTCTGTGGATGCTGGTTTCATAGGAACCTGGGGATTTTTTAGTTGATTTAAATAACTATCCAGATCTGCTATAAATGCTTTGCAGCAGCCGTAGCCAGGAGATGCAGAAACTGTAGGTGATTCCCAGTATTTTTTTAGATAATTTTTTTCTGGTGAAATTGTACGAATCAAAAATGACCTTCCTTGCCATACTTGTACTTACGCGAGTAGTTATTTGTGGAGTAACCGCCGACGTTATAACTATAAGGTAGAGGATTTCCAACGGTGCTTGAGCCATATCTAATCATCACAAAAAGATAAGTAACGTGATAAAACAACCGTAAAAATTATCTCGCAAAGTTGAAATTAGTTGCAAATACGATTTTACATGTATAAATCTTGTAACTTTCCGGATGAAGTAAAAATTCGTGTTCGAAAATGCATACTTGTAGGATATCATACTGTTCAGTTTAACCAACGTACGTATGCGTTCGTGTCAATCCTGCGGGAGTACAGTCACAACAACCGGGTACGCATCCTATTTTAGAGCATATTGGACAGTCATCAGTGTATGGCCTGTCAAAACAGCTCTGTATGGCACTACTGTTCGCTCCAAGAGGAAGCGCAAGCTCAGTATCATCGTTCTTCGCGTCTGGTGAAGTGCTTTTTATGCCCATAGAATTCCCCGTACCAGAGTATCCACCTGCGTATGTATTGCCCACACCGGTACCTGATCCATAGTTATTTCCACCGCTGTATCCAGCATTGCCACTACCTCCACTGCCGTATCCAGCCTTGCTACCGCCACCACTGCCATCAGTCCAAGGGGAGGAACCCTTACCAGCTCCTAGAGAAGGATTTACTTTTCCAGTATCCATCTTGTTTTCTCCACCTACCTCCAGTAGTTGTTCATTTTCTTCGTTAGGCAGTAAAAAGGCGAGTAATCCAGCTATAATTTGTGTTATGCCAATGGCAATTAAAGCAGGACCATATTCCAAGACATAGTAGCTGTTAGTAAAATCAAGTAAAATGATTAGGACACATTATATTTTCTTCCTAATACAATGTCATCGAAAATAATTATTTTCAGTAAGTACTTACTAAACGCTCAGCATTAAAACAGGTCCAATGAGAAGTCCTATAGCATGGAATAAAACTGCAAATCACCAGAAACAATTTTTATTACGATAATTTCTGCGTAACAAATAAAATCTACATCACTAAATGAGAATATTCACCTGTCCACGTCCAACAGGCACTAAGCCATTTCAGTGGCACAGTTTGCAATGTTACTCTAGGAATGCAAGAAGTCAAAATTCCTTCCAAGGCACCCATAGCCAGACCCCAAACTAAAATCCATCCATAGGTTTCAGCCCAATTCAAAAAAATGTAGAGAATGCCAGATCCTGAGAAACAAATTAAACAAAAGATTACTGAAGAAGATGGAAACTTTAAAACATTTTTTGCATATCTAAACCATGCAATATACAGTAATGAGTGATGTCTCACCAATGCAACAAACTTGAAATACAGTCCTGTTAAACCCAAATGTGTGATCATTAGAATTCATGACGGCAATTCTAGCTAATATGGATGCCAAGCAAAACCACATGATGAGACTAATTGCATAATCAGTGCCGAGCATTACAGCATATGCTTCTAAGAAAAGGTACGGAACGTAAATAGCGAGCACAGCCAGGAGATTAAGAACAGCCCACAACAAAAATGAAAAATCTGTCAGCACTGACACATCGCATACGCAAACGCATAGCACTAGATGTATTAAACGGCGGACATTTTAGTTGATTAATTATTAAAACATTTTTTATTATTCCAAATAATCGATGTAGTTAATGCCTTACACGATTTTCGATGTGCATCCTCTTCAGCCTGACATTTTCTTGTTTTCTCATTTCTTGCTCTCGCGTATTCTTGAAGACATTCTTTCACTTTGTCTTTGTTACTTCTATCGGTCGACCAAGGGAAATGCTGGGAACGTTCTGGAAATGTTTGACATGCTCCCATACAAATCAAAAAAAGTAGGGCAAGGCATAATTTCGTCCACAAGTAGCTAATCTTTTAAAATTAAAACAACAGCTCCATTTTTTCTTATTTTAGCCCAAAGTATTTTTTGAAATACTATAGTCCATAAAACACAAAAAGACCTACATAGCTAAGCATCAAATTGCTCAAGAAGTAGATGATGATAGTTCCCAATGACCCTGCGCAACTAACTGCACATAATGCATATCCTAAATGTTTCCGAAAGTGGTCACTATAATAAAAAGATAAAATTTTGCTTCTTATATGGAGCGTAATTTTTCTTCCACATCGTTTTGATCGTTTTGTACATATCGTAAGTGTATAAATTTAAGTAAGTACTTACGGAGTAAAATTAGTACCGAATTTACCTGCATATTGACACTGCAGCCTCATATGCTAATGAGCATCCGGGCCCTATAAAAAGTAGGTGAGATACCCAAAAACTTGCTACGCACAGAGTAAACGCATCCAACAAAAGGCCATTGAAAATTAAGAGCATTCCAAATAGAGCTGTCCATCGGTGCTCCAGGCACGCCAGAATCAAAGTAGACAGGGGAATCAACTGTATTAAAAAAGTATTTTGTATAGTACATGGTAAAGTTTAATTATTATAGCACCTCATCATCGATGATGTATAATTCTACTGATGACACATATATGCCTGCTTGCCTACCATTATCATAATAGTATAGCAAAGACATCCAACCAACACAGTTTCGATTAGTCCAGTTTCATAATGATGTTGCATTGAAGGCGCAAAAACTGCAAAACTGTGAACGAGACCGAGAACGCAAGCTACAATAACGACAGCTCCAAAACACGTTAACCAATCTTTTGGTTGATCAAATTTTGAGTAGTCTTCTTCTTGCTCATTCGGCATAAACTCACTTGGAGCCATACCATTTCCACCTAAAAATGTAGAATAAATATCCTGGTATTCTTCTTCTTTGCAACGCATGTATTTTCATAAAGGTATCAAGTCATTCAGTGAGGGACACTGATTTCTAATAATGGATATCGCGAACAATTGGTCAATCCAGAAGTATAAAATACAAATGACAGCATGGGCCATCAAAATTCAATGTACGATACAACCAACTTGCAATATATTTTTTGGGATGATAATGCTGATTATTAATGTTTATCATGTTTTTCTTGTAACATAAAATGAATGATATCCCGTGCTGGTACGGCATAATCAACAATTGGAAGAACAAAATATTAAGTGTTAAAATGAACAAAGCCCTTCAGCACTAGAGACTCTAACAATTTCCGAACATAATCATTCAATATGTTCTTAGAAAGAAGAGTTGGATCTAAAATTACACCGGTGATTTTTTAAGATCGATGCCAGTGCCATGCCACAAAGTAAGGTAAAAGGATTACAATATCAGTATGATTTTTAAATAGAAACTAAAGGTGGTAATTAATACCTCGAGTGAGTCCTGCTGTACCACCGTATGGGGAATTTGGTCCTCCCCCTCCCCCGTATACCCCTGGAGACTTTCCGTATGCACCCCCAAAACTGCCACCATAACCTCCTGCATAAGTTGCTCGGTAACCAGCGAGCAAGTCGGTGCAACCTGGATAATATGAGCCCTGAAGACCTTGATTATTGTTTTTTAGAAGGGAGTTATACTCATACATCCGTCGTCTCTAAAAGGAAATATCTTTTGGTGAATCAAAAACTGGAAACAGTTGCAGTACATGAACTGTGAAATTCTAACTCGCTTTCTTTTAAAAAATTATAAATATTGTTATACTGCATGCGCTGCCGCACCAGGAGCACAGGGCTCGTGTGAATGAACGTAATCCCGCAAAACTCCAGAAGATCGAGCGTCCACTATTCCTGCAACGCTCCCTGCCTTGGCCATTTTTGAATATTTATCAAGATAAAAATGAAAACGTGCTAAAGAAGATAGCCAGCACTAATTATGTATTGATACTTAAGGTAATAACTTTTGATTTTAAATGCTGGAAAAATTAGGATTAATAATTAAGATATTTAAGAGCACTGACAGGTAACAGTTAATGAGTAAACGTAATAATGCATAAACATGTAGTAACAAATTATAGATTATTTAACTTTAAAAATCTTCAAGCTACAAAAATCACACCCACTCACTGCTGCTACCCTACCTAATGTAAAGAAGAAAGGAAACGTGACTAGTAAACTGACTTTACTGATTAACTGACTAACAAAAAATTACCTAATCATATATATATATTATATATAACGCAACGAGGGCTCGCCCGGCTGTAATGATATATTTTTTACGAAGTTGCGTTTTTCTGACCTGCAAGGAGTAGAATACTCAACTTTTGAATGATTCGTTTGCGCAAAACAGCAAGCTCGTATTTGCTTTTGCTATAGGATAACGAAACAAGTTGTGGCAAAAAAATAAATGCAGTGCGAAGATGCGAACAGCAAAATAATTAAACTATTTAATTATAGGTAAATTATTATTTAAAAATAACAC
>JAQFXU010002057.1:0-23274 GCA_034693705.1 Spatulosminthurus flaviceps
TGATTTATATACAGAACTTTCTCATAATAATTGTTGAGAGCCGAGTGAAAGCATACACTTCCAATTATTACCAATCCACTGTATATGAGCTACATTCTCAACCTCACCCCCAAACATTCTTCAATTTGCACAAATATTCCGAGCTGGATTGTCCCAAAACCTTGTCTATGAATTACATTGACTTCTAAAATTATTCATATGGTAATTTGAAGTTGTAACAATCTAACACTGTATTTAAAAATCTGCACATACATTTTAAAAATAGTTGCGCTTGAGCCATTTTTATTTTTTATTCAACATTTAAACACATTCCCTGAGGCCACAAAGCCAGAAATTAAAAACAAGTCTCCCTTTTAAAATAAATGGGAATTAGAACACATGATTTCCTTAATATACAAGTAAAATAAGTCATTAGGAAGGAAGACAGAAGCAATCTCCTCACATTATCCCTTTCACTTGTCAGTGTCAGTCATGGATACGAAACCCACCGCAACTGACTTTGAATTTCTCCATGGGAGGCTTTTTTCAAGCAGCTGTGTGGGAAGAATCCTTTAAAAAATACCCAGCTCCACTCCATACTCCAACACACACAAAATACTCCTCTCCATAGGCAGAACCAGTTTTTAAGACACCAAATAAATGTGAATCGATTTAAAATCTAATGATTTGTAAAAGACCCATTCTAGGAATACAATGAAACCTATTTGTATTCATATTCAAACTTCATCAGCAAGTGTTCCTCTCACTCTCAATCACTTAATAATGACATGTGAACATACACCCTATGAAAACAGGTTGCTCCCATGTATCAGATATGAGTAGTACAAAAAAGAATCCAATGATTTTCGAATCAAGTTCATAGTATGAAAACCACAAGGAGCCAACTTCTGGTTTTTTCACACCCTCTACAATAAGGCTTACGGGAGCCTAGAGGAAAAGAAGATTTCCCAACAAATCCGGATTTAAAATAGAAATTGGAAATGTGAGAAGGAGCAAGGCTTGAAGTGAAAAAGCTTTGGAAAAGATATATCGGATTTGATAAAAAAATTGTATCATCCACACAAGAACATATTATTCAGAAGCTTTCCCGCCATGATCCAAAAGAAGAACTTGAATTGCGGCCGTTTACCCGAACAAAGTTAGTTACCCGCGTTTGACTGTGTGAGTGTGTGTGTGTGTGTTTGTTACGTTATATACAAGCTCACAGTAAGATGAGTGATTGATGATATGAGACTTTTCAGATGGTTTGTCATGAAAAAACGAATTGACGGATTACTTCACACGAGAATGAACCGGATAGAATCGACAAGGAAAACTTCAATGGGAGATTTCACTTGTGGAAGGTACTTACCATGTACTTTGATGGGAGTACTTATTTATATACCTCCAGCCTGGAATAACTAGTAGAACATCCTTATAAAAAAATAAGTAAGGAAGGCTACAAAACATATATAGGAACTTGTCAAAAGGCACGAGCGTCCCATTCATCTTCTCGACAACTCGATCTTTTATTCCTCTACTTCTCTTTTCATATAGTCAGTCACACTCAGAACTCACAATAATCATAATTGCACGCCCATAAGACATTCACAGCCACACAGTCGCCTTTCTCATCATCTCTTCCACCACCACATGAATAGTACAAGCTAACATATACACACAATTTGTATATATGTACTACTCATACAATTTAAGGGCATGACTTTTCCCAAGCAAAACCCACTGAATATAAAAGTTATTAGTCGAGTATTAGGCAGATATTTTAATGACATTAAAATCCTCCAGTGTCAAAAACCATGTGGAAATTATTTGAGCCCCCTCCTTTGCCAAGTTAGTTTCCTTCTAGTCTTCATTCATGTTAGAAAATATTTCAACCCTTTTTCTTCTCCCTTCATCTACATATGTGCATAGTCTCAGGCACCTTCCTTTGTATACACTGACAACATAAGAAAGTGTTTACTTAATCAGATGTGACTTTCCTCCCTTACCTCCTCCCCGGTTTTTCGTAAGGCATAAGAGACAAAGGCTAAAAAATTATAACCAACTCCAGATGAAAGAAAAGAAATGAGAGATGACACCTGGAGGCAGATGAAAAATTGAGGATTGTTGACTCAAGTCGGAAGAAAAGCCTTCTAATTACTTGCCTACTAGGAGTCTGATTTTTCAACAATCTTCCTCCATCATGTCACATCCTACATTTTTATTAGAGTCTCGTATAGCGTTAATGAAATAGCTTCAGGCGGTGGAGACGTGCTTGTGAATTATTAGCTGTAAAAAATTAGTAAATACTAACTAAAACAGAAAACACCGGAGTAACACCAAATTTCAAATTATACCAATTTTGTTAGTATACATTCAGACTGAATGTGATAAAAAAATTTGAAAATTGAATGATTCAGTCCGATACCCATAGAAATCACTTCTAGAGTTAGATATGTATTATTATGGGTGAAAATACGTTTTTTATAGAGTTAGAGCTCGTGTGAAAAACCCACATGTGGTGGGTTTTTTTGTGTGTGTAGAATAGAAATGGAAAGTTATTTTCTCCCTGCGCTTGCGAGTTTCAATGTTGAAAGATGAAAAAGTTTAGTGTATATTCTTTAAGGGAAGGAAGGAGAGTCATGCGACATGTTTTAAGTGATTTGACTCACGATGTAAGAAAAAATGTGTTTTTTTTCTCTCTCTCTCTTTCCCTATCGTTCACATACCACGGAATCGGGAAATTCTCCCGAGACACCGGATTTGATATTCGTGGGTGATAAGCCATACTTATGGATATTGGATTCTGTTTTCATGATACAGGCTGGCGATGAAATCCCACGAATTCCTCACTTTGATTTCATAATAGTGTCCCTTTATATTTCATCAGGATGTTTTACGACAGACCATAAAATTCGGCCAGAGCTGTGGAGTAGTCGTGGCAAGGCAGCACCTCTCGTATATGTCATGTCCACTTGTATTGTCATTCCTTTCCTAAATTTACTGTCAACTTGAATACAGTCAAGGAGAGAGAGAGAGTGAGAGAGAGAGAGAAAGGAGCTCAAGAACCCAGAGAGTCCGGGTCAGTGAGTGTATTTATAAAGTCCTCAATAGACAACCGGTGCTTCGCACGGAGTACAAAACTACGTACATATTTCTCTGTATACTAAGCTCTAGCTCTAAAATAGTACCTTGTGTAGAACACACAGCTCTAATCTCCTTTACCAGATGAGTTTCTCTTCCACACTCTCAAATTGAGTATGTACAGACGCTATTTATATTTCTGTGGTGCATGTATGCATAAACGCAGAGTATATATCCTTCAAGCTTATCTTTTCAAGGAGAGTCGTGAGGTCAAAATCTATTTAGGCTTTTATTTTTCTTCATTTTCTCATCACTGTAGCTACTCCAGTTTTTATGTGTTTATTTCCATTTTCATTATTTCCTTTCCGCGCCAATTTATGGCGAGCTGTTTCCCTAAAAGGGCATTTGAAATTCAAGTAAGGGTGAAACCATGGGAGAAAATATTACTACACACTTCCTCGTCACATGTCCGTACTGTCCATCTCCAATTGAAATCATAGGCTACATATATATAGCTGTATAATAAATTTTGCCGATGTACACTCTCAACATCAAGCCCCATTCCATTGAATATCCTCTGTAGAAATTGTAACAGAAAAGGTTACTAATAACGACGAATCCCTCCTCCTAACAAGAACTATTGATTCGACTGATTTTATCATGAAATTGAGTCAACTATATCTAGAGAAAGCTTATGAGAAGTGTATGGAAATACAAAATCATATTAAACTTCAGCCTGCCAATCACGTGGACAATCCATGAGCAAGCCATATTAGGTTGCAAAAATGAGCCCCTAAACAAGAGGTCAGTTGTTGTAAATCACGAGGACAAGATGATTGACAATATTTGATGAGATTGTCCACCGTGGACAATCGTCTTTACGGGGGGACACATCTGGCCAAAGTGGTAAGTTCTGCTTTTGGGGTGAATTACATCCATCCGTACGTTTCTATAACCCGGACGAACAATTGGGAAAAAGTAGAGTGAAATTACACCCTTGAAATTTCCTTGAGAAGAAAGTGATCTCTAGGAAAGAAAGCTTCCTTGATTGTTCCTCATAAATTGAGCGAGGAGTAGTAGTAGTGAGTGAGTCGCCGACAAAGATTTAGATCTTCACTTCTTGTGATTGTGATTAAAGCTTCCAAGCTTTCTCCACCTTACGTAAAAATTCCTTTAGACAACCGTACGCGTTTGTCTTAAACGTAGTAGCCCATACAAACATACAGATTACTATGTACACGCATTTTTAATATAATGCATATGAATACATATTAAAAACGTGCATCTGTACACACATTGCTAAGAGGTTAAGGTATACTTTAACTTTGAGTATAGTCTTAGTTTCATTACGTATTATGGACTTGAGTGGAATGGAGCTTGGTTGGATGAAAAAAACTTACCGTCACCATTGACGCCTTGCAAATAAATGCGGAATCCATTTGGTCCAAGTATTTTGACACAAAGACAGTCGTAAAAAAAAGAAGAAGAAAACCTTTCGGAAACCTACAAACCCCACCGAGTCGGAATAAAGAGAATGATTTGGAGAGACTGCTACCATTTTATGTCCTTTTCTCCTACTCTCTCTCCCTTTCCTCCGCACAAATGTCACTCATCTCCAAGATTTGTTCCCTGAGAAGAGAAGAGAGAGACACTCTCGCTCCTTTTACTACGTTGCTCACAGCCAGTCTTTGGATATTGTACATCCCCTACTTGGAGAAATGTAGAGGGAAAAGCCAGGGTAGTTCCTTTATTACGTTCTACTTACAAAATCCGACTCACTATATACAATACCTCCTGTAACCCAAGAATTGTAGTAAAGATTATTCAGGATAACAACAAATCGAACAGCTACAAATGTACACAATGCTATGCAAGGTCCATATAAAGAGTGCAAGTTGAGTACATATAAATCCTATGATACCACACATGTATCATAGGAGAGGACGAACTCAAATCAAATGCAGCCCCGAAATAAACTCTTTCTTCTCACCCTGCCTTTGCCTTTCATTGCTTTTACTTTCACCAGAATTCTTTTTCCTTTCCCTCGTTAGTCTTACGAGAGAGAGAAAGGGAACATGAGGAAAAAGAAAAAAAACTAAAATCCTCACAATTCCGCCCTCATTTTATTGCAGAACACTTGAAAATAATTTTCACAAGAGCTATAAGTGACTCAAAGGAAAGTAGGAAGATTCTCATGGAACACTCTCATGGTAAAAGTCACTATCCTCAGTGTATAATGTTAATAGCATTTTGTTCCTCTCTGGCACAAGCCACTACTACATGGCTCATCACCAATTGATTTATTTTGGATGAACGGAAACGTCATTCAAACTACGAAGATAAGAACTCTGAGCGACGCTCTGAGTGAAACCGTCACAAAATGCAAAATCTCTCACTATAAAAAAAACTTGACTATGGCTTGTGAACTTATGCAAATTCATAAGCAAATCAGTTTTGTAAAGAGTGAGAGGGATATGATGGGGAAAAGGGGTAAAAAAACTATTATCAAAGCTTAGATTTAGCTTGGGTTTATAGCTTGGAATAGAAATACCGCACACACGCTCAACCTCGTATCTTGTTCCATCAAAGTTATGTATTGGAAGAGTCAAAGGAGCTGAGGCCGAAACGACAAAATCATTAAAAGGGCTGACGATAAAGCAGGTATTGTTGATATCCGGGGGGATAAAGTCAAGTTTTCTACAAGACTAATGGGTTAATTTCAAAGGCTGTAAAAGTACGGAAGAGCATCTCATTATGCGTAAAAGTCTATATATAAAGCTTAAAAATCTCATCATGCAAATGATTGTGTGGGTTCCTTCGCGTCTCCATTGCCCTAAAACCCCAACCTTTTCATCCCCTTGTCAAACTGAGACTTGACGTTTTTTTTCTCGCTCTCCTATCTTCTTACATACATAATACTTCAATACTTCTCCGCTCCTCCATCAAAGTTCATTAATACATAGAATGAGCTTTTTGTATTATACTTACATACTTATGTAAATACAATGTACTGACAACATATCAATTACACTTTGCTTACATGACCCTAAATCTTGCATAATCAACAACCCTTTCAGTCACACACTTAACCAAACTAGAGGGAGTTGAGACTTTACACGTCCCCACTAAACGCTCTTTAATTCAAGTGCAAATATACCCGTAACAATTATCATGCTTGAGTGAGTTCCCTTTTTTTCTTCTTTGAAAATGGCAGAAGTCAACCGTCGGATTTATATTTGTTGGTGTCGGTGGAAATAAAAAAACGAAATTATGACGAACCGATGGCAACCATTTCCAAAGAAGGAATAAGTATAAAATCTTATTGCTTCTCGTTAGCATATGTTTTGTCCTTTTATTCTATTACCCTTTCTACGAGTAAAAGAAGCGGATATGATATACATTGTGATCGGGTATTGTCAATTGGATTACTACTTGCTTTTTGTATGCTCACACATCTCCTCCGTTTCTTTGAGTCAATTTCTGCAGCTGGATGAAGGGCATGCCATTAAATGTAAATTCGATGATGTTGAAGGGGAATGGTCCGAATTCAATTTATTTGTCAGTCCTCAATTTTTTCCTCTGGATTTCTACAACACCATGGTTTTTTTTAAAACTGTACTATTTGGAACTTTTCTGATGCTAAGCGTGGATCATAGATGAGAATTGCTAATAATAATACTAGTATTTTGGATTTTGTAAGCCCATGTTTTATTTGATGGGTGTGGAGACTAGTTTAATAGGTTGGCCAATAATTTTGTATAATACATAGAATCAGAATATAAATATAAACTTTTGTAACATTGTATAACTACAATGTTTTCCAATTCCTAATAATGGTCATAAAAGTTTTTTTCTCTCTGTAATTCAGGACTAAACGCAATTCCACAAACTCGTAAAATCCTCACAAAACGACACACACGCCTCGTGTCAAAATTCCTCCTGAGCACAATGGAAGCCTGAATGAAGGGCCGTAATTTAGAGTAAATAACAATTTTATGATGTCAAATACATTGTAGGAGCAAACGAGGTGTCATCATTACTTTCCAATAGTGCCCATGAAAAAAGGGAATAAATGAGAGAAAAAGCATTAAAAAACGACGTCCATTCAATTTTCTATTTCCCTCCGGTGCAAGATGCAACTTTGTATCTGCTTTTTGTTTGAGAGTAGGAGCAGCAGCTGTTGTCATTGCAAAAGTCGGAACTTGTGGACACGACACATTTATTTATATTTTTTAAACAACGAAAAAAAATCAAAAGAAGTGAACTTAAGATTGGTTTTTTGTTCGTCTGCACTGGACAGCTTAATTCCTTTCGTTTGATTCCTACACACCGCGGTTACAGGGAAAAAAGTGGATAAAATGAGATGGGCATGGGGATGAGAGTAACAACCCACAAGTCTCTTTGTTTAGTGGACAAAAGCTAAAAAAAAAGTATAAAAAGATGACAGAGGCACGACCAAGGGCTCATCACAGTACAACAACAAGTATCGAATAAATGGGGAAAATAACGGGGTTTTTTATGCAATACTTTTTCATTTCAAATTGGGAAATCCTTTTTTGATATTGCGTGCTATACATAATGGTGACGTAATATTAGTCATAAAACTGTTTACTTGCTCCGAATCCCTGTATCACTAATTTTCTCAAATATTACCCGAATCGGATGGAAAATTTTTCAATGGATTCAGCTGGGCAGAAATTGTGGAATTACTAGTTTAGAGAGAGGCTCGTGATTTTATTTGGCTCATCTCTGTTCCTCGCTCTCTCTCTCTCTCTTAAAATTCGTAGGTCTTCAAATAAGTAGCCCATAAGGCGGCAGGGATGTTGATCTCAAGTGTAACGTGAATCCTAATCACACTTGTGGTTTGTCCACAAGGAAATGGTCCGCTGGACATAATAACGTTTGCCTCGGACTCCATTCAATTTGTTTCAATTGTCCAGCTAATTTGGATGGATGACTGGAACTCCTGTGATCACACTCTATCTTAAGTGCCAATACATACACGGAGATATAGACATCTACTAGATACTTGGACAACACTAAATTTCCAAATGATCTGACTCGTGTGTGCTAAGTCTCCACATGGAGTCTCACGCCAATCCATTGATCACTGTCCCGTGAAACATTTACTAATACCTTTGAAGCCGAAGGAGTTATAGTGACAATTTTATATTACAGCTCTCCCTCTCTTCTACAAAGTTTAGACAACACCACACTTTGTATCAGGGATGTGGAATATTATATTGTATTAAAACTTCATGTCCACATAACGTAATTTAAAGGGACGTATTTTGCAAGGAAAAACTTAAAACAATGTCCCATACAAGAGGAAAAAGGGATAAAACAAATGTATTTTTAAACGAATTACAAAATACCGGGTCTTACAAATGTACTGCTCGTTAAGATGTTGGTAAAAAAGGATTAGGAGGAGTGTGAGAGAATGAATAAAAAAGGTGGATGTTTAATTCCAAGTACATAATGGAACATGAGAGTTGAGTTCAAAAGTTATTAAGTCGGCCAACCCTACCACTCAATCTTCTCCCTTTAGGCTGACATTATTTTATTTCATCACATTAGGCCAAAGTGAAATCCATATAGGCAATAAGCTATTACTGGAATTCCCAATCCTCATCATCTGCATTTCTGTGTATATGGCCAGTACATGTCTAGTTTTTAAAGGTATTGCATATAAAGGTTTGGGTTCAGATTCGGGAGTACTAAACCCAGACCTTTGGGATTTCAAAAGAGTCTATAGTAAAAGGTTCAATTCATGTATGTAAATGCATGAAAACTACATAATATCTACATACATGGACCTATGAAAGCAAGGGAAGGGCTGGAAACAATAAGTGTTTAAGAGCAAGCAGCAGGGCAGAAAACGAAAGAAGCCTCAGAGTAGATGGTGAATGAAGAGTGAAGTTATCTGCGTAAATGAGAGAGGAGTCGGAAGTATAATGAGTGTTGACACTTAAAGATCGGAGTGTCATTGCGGTGTGTCGTCCTAAATTAATCAGCGGGAAAACCCAAGCCTGAGCGCCTACACTTTTAATCACATTATCTCCTCCCATGCAAATGAGTTGGTAGATGTTGTGTTTCCTATTTAGAAAACCCCCTTACTGTACAGCTCCTCTTTCTCTTCTCTCTCTCTCTCTTTTACCCCTGGCACGGGGGATATGAGATGAAGACGTCAAACAGTTCGACTCATCTTGAATGCACTCAATGAGACTACACTACAATCCGCTTTTCCAGATTTTACGAACCATAGCTTAATGTCATACCATAGAAATAAATGACTTGGAGATGAAAATCATCAAATCTAGTTATACAGCCGTCTTTGATTACTCTAATGATTCTTGTAGTCTTTTCCTTGTAATTTACAAGATCACCAAGGACTTTCACCAAGATTCTCTCAACTATTACACCGTACCATTTCTCTGCCATCAGTAATCTTCATAAATAAGAACCAAACCTTCATCCTTCCTTAGATTTCCCTTTTAGATATCCTCACATAATTTTTAGTCCGATGAAAAACAAGCTTTTAATCCCTTAGCAATATATATAGATCACTCTAAGGTCTCTATATGCAATGAAAAGAGAGAGAAAAAATTCTATAGATTTTTTTACAATTACTTCAATTGGAACGAGGCTTGAGAGTTAAGAGTAATGAGGGTGAGCTTGCTTTGAGCAGGTGATCTGATAAGGATGAATAGCCACTTGTGATCACTTCAATTATTGCAAGTCACATTCCGCCCAAAACCCAACCAACGAGAGCAACGAGGAGGAAAGTATTTAGTCTTGCCTACTTTTTCACTCTATGTTCTTAATGCAATTTTCAATATTAGCCCGACTATTTATTTCCCTTTCCTCTTGTAAGGGTAAATCTCTACTTAATACATGAAGCATATAGCCAAGTTGCGAGGTGGAGGGACCGAGATGAAACAGATCCCAATGAGCCGTCTCTACATACAAATGTATTTCTATACCAATATGTGTGCCTTTTCTAAATAACTAAAAGCGACATAATCATACGTGTGGTTCCGTGGGACATCCCTTATGTATGTACTTCTTACATCATGAATACTCTACATATGCTTTCACATTAGGTTACGTCACATACTGTACGTATCATATTTTATCAATAATACTGAAACGCACAACGTAGTACATAGAAACTAAATATGTACATAACGAGTAAGAGTACGCAACTGATATTTTGTTTCCTCTTTCAGTGGATCCGAACAGTTACGGTGGAGACGATTCGAGGGATGATCTTTCTCTCTCTTCCCGATCTATCTACAAAAATAGAAATGCATATGTATTACGGATCCTGTACCCAATATGTATACAACCAGGACTGCTACACATGAGTGCGGAAGAAGTGAAGAGAGGGGGAAAGAGAGAGAGCACCCTTATTATTCTCCGCTTAGAACACTTGTGCTCTTCAAGCACATCCACAACAGAGATGACCAGCTTATCGAGATATCAAGTGCCATGAAAAAAACTCGGGTTTTACCCCAAAAAATGAACTGCTTCTCTTTCATTATCCTCGCTTTCAACTGGATTTTGTTAGCTTTCTCCACAAAAATGATTTATATTAAACTTTTTCCTCTTTCATATCATATCATCTGTTCTGCTCCTTTTCAATTCCACAAGAGAATTTCTATGTACATAATTACTTGGAACTATTATGTTTTTTAGGAATAGCAATACTTATTGGTGCACTTGTGCCTGCCTACCTTTTCCCTTTTCCTCCACATTATATGCAATATGTTACTTAATCCCAAAGGATCATATGATACGAATTAGATATTGGTTGTTGGCTTGAAGTCATAAGCTCCAAGTGGCCATTGTCATGTTTCTACTATCTTCATCCACCTTAATTAAAGTAACCGAGCAACCCGTGTATTTTCTCTTGTCAGTCAATATATAATCATATAGGGAAAAAAAGGAAAGAAAAAAACCAACCGGACATTTTTAGCACGTCAACAGTTTTTCTGGTATTAGTTCCAGTGGAAATGTCCATAGAATCCTCTGTACTCTCCTGAGATTTAGGTTAACACAAACATGCCGAGGTTTCCCTTCCACCCTCATGTCCTCTAATAAATGTTCCTGTTATGTGAACATATCTGTACATGGTAAAAATCCCGGCTATGAAGTAATGTATATGAACTTAGGAAACCTAAATAAGTTTTGATACCCCAAGTTATTGACAGAAGTTAATCACAAGGATGAAACGGAATCCCTGAATTATTTATTTCGGAGTGAACACACGTCAAAGGGAATTTCGTAATCATTTCGCGGATTAGAGGGAACAGAACATTAAGCTCAGAACATTCTTTCCCCTGGACCTCCAGGCCATGGGAATCTGTTGCTGTGGAAGAGATGAAATAATAAATACTCCAAAGCTTGTTATTCCTGTAAGAAAGAATTTATCTTATTGATCTTTAGTCTTTACGCTTGTCCTTCCTAATTTCCTCTCATCATGTTAAATTAACTGGGAAACTTACTCCTCTTTAACAAATCAAATATGTTAGTATGATCTATTTTTATACACAGATAGACAATCAGATCTGGGGAATTTAAGGATTACAAATATGTCCCTTACGTGCATCTGCGTCAGTAATTTCTAGCAATTTTCCAGGTGGCGATATTTTAGCCTCGAGCCAATTAGTAACAAAAACCCAATGACTAAAAATCTTTCAATTCCCATCTAATTTTAGGGCACCAAGTACCATTGTATTGACTCAAACTGCAGTACATCATGCAATTGCCATATCAATATAATTCAATGAACTTAACACTGAATCTCGTGGAAAGGCTGCTCTCTTATTTTACTCTCTCTCTCTCTCTCTCTCTTTACATCACTCTTGTATGAGGAAAAATAATGTGGGGGTAAATAAATGATGAAAGTACTTCAAGTGAATTGTTGAACAATGAAAGCCGTAAAAATAGCATTAAAACATGACACCATAGCGACTATAACCTGTCAATGAGTTAAAATGTCACTGGTGATGTCACGTGCTCCTGTCCATTTCTCTCTCCCTTGGGGTATATCACAATGTGTTGGTGGCATGAAATTCAGCGTCAATTCGGACAATAACCCGTTGAGAGCATGTAACTCCACGTAACCCTTTCGTTCAACCTGTCACTTAGCCCGGGAAACCAACTTTCTACCGGCTATAGATAAAGCCCTGTAGTCTTTTGCATTTATCAATGGCTATTCTACTTTTCCCATGTACATCGCCACCAATGAGTCCCTCAATTATATTCTCTACCCCAAAAAATTACTCCCAAAAAGTTTTTTTTATTCTCTCTTATACAAGTACCGTAAAAATTGTGAATTACAAAACAGAAAAAATCACTTTCACACTTTGAGATTCTCATTTACACTTACAATCCTCTGTTTACTAGTGAAATCAGTTATATAGTGATATTTTCACTTGAGGAACTTCAATAAAATATCAAGTGCCCTCCTAAAATATAATGAGACATCAGCTCTATTACTGGTAATTCTAGGTTACGTTTTCTATCGTATTTGTTGATAGTTGATGATGAATTATATCTTATGATCAAATCCCCGGTAATCTTTTTTCACCACACAGGAAGGAGCAGAGCTATAGCAACAGAGGTAGGGAAAGAAATCCAGGAATGGTCACGCAATACAATCAAAAGCTCTAAGCTGTCTTCATATATGACGTAAACAAAGGTAGAAATACACATCCATTAGAAGTAATGTGATGATTGTTTGACTTCCCCAATCCAATGTGTTTAGTGCACGTAAGGCAAACAAACGTAAATAGCTGGTAGTGGGAATGCTTGAGGGTAAAGCGTTTATTAGATATGAAAAAGCTTTTTTTCTATTTTCATACAAAATCACCCCCAAATTTTTTCCCAAATGTTCCCCATTACAATAAAGGTAGAAAGCTTGTAAGTGTTCAATGATTGTGATTACAGGTAGCCAGGATTTGGGCTCCATCATTCACATTGACCATTGATACGTGCACGTGCCTTAATAGGACTTCCCGTCCGTGCCTCTTTCCCTTCACTTTTGTATTTTATTCCTGCTTCAATAAACGTGTCGTCCCTAAGTTTCTTCCCAACACTGTATACTCTTTGAGAATAAAAGAGAAATTCAATCGACGGTAAGTAGCCCACTCTCACCTCTTTTACTTGTGGCTTACGTTTATTGTCAGCCAGCCATCACCTTCCTAAAATCTTAGATGAAATCGGAAATATACGTGGAGCCTTGCGTTCACGCATATTTCAATTTTCAATATAACAAACATAATTCAATGAGTTCCTACCTATTTTATAATAACATTATCAAATACTCGAGGATACTAATATTAGTGGATGAATAAATTATAATGACGACAAAATTCCTTCTCTAAAAAATTATTTAATGGCACGCAAAATTCCAGATATTTTACTAAAACTTGACGCTCGGGTAAAAAAAAACTATAAAAGGGTAATAAGTTAATATTAGGTATCAAAAACGTAGCCATAAATTATTTGTATGTTGACACGAGCCAGAGAAATTGCATTAGCTTCATAGCACTGTACTGATTTATTAGGAGCTACCACCTACCACGAAAAAAAAAATCTCAAGCCTCCGTATATCTATGCAATTATAAAAAGAAAATTCTCTCACCCGACAAAGTAGGGGTTGTTGAGGTGGCGAAGGAAGGAAAATAAAAAAAGCGACAAAATCTCCATATTCTATAAACCTACATGATATCATGCTCAATGAGAAACTATACGGTAGAGAGAAACTATACAACAACCCTCAGATTAATTTCTACTACCCGCGGAACATAATTATTTCGTGCATTTCACACTCCCTTTTTATACGATTCATACTGTTCCATTCCCCATAAAAAACGGATCCAAAGTCATTAGAAGCACTACAAAAGGCCCTCCTCCCACAGATTTATTGCCTTGCAAATTTTCCTCTACTACTAATTAAGCCAAGACTTGGGTGAGAACAGTATCAAGCTGATTTATGCTTTGTCTCTTCTAATCCATAAAAAAACTTTGAAAAAAAATTCTTCCCTTGATAACCATTGTACGTGCATATTTTTCGTAGTTGATACAATCCGGAAGAGAGCAAATGGAGAAAAAAAAGTTCATTCTTTGAAACCAACAAATGAAGGGATAGGGAGGATAATTTGCATTTTTCTGTAAAACAAAACCAAGAGGGTGTGTAAAATGATTCTTCCTTTCTTTCATCCGCTTCATTAGCTGCATCATGCGGAAGAGCAGACGGAGGCTTTGTTTTCCCTCTTCCCTGAATCTGTGTACGTCTTCCTCTACTACCACAATGTTCAAGCATTCACAACTCAGACTGAGAGTTACTACTAAAACTTTTGCCCAATTTATTACAAGCAATGAACTCATTGTTTCAGAGCTGCAAGTGAAAAGTGACGTGCCATTGGATTCTAAAGGATACCCTCATTTACATATGTAGGGGAGAGATCAACACCGTGTCGCTCTCGCTATTTAAGCTTTTTTCTCCCGTCTTATACTATTTCTCTTCTTTCCCTCTAAAATCTTGAAACTTAAACCCCTTGTTGTCAACCTCCTCCACTGATGATCATCATGATGAAGGAAGAAGAGAAGCTTAAAAGAGTGAAAGCCATGTAGTCATTATAGGGATGTGAATGCTATGTAGATTTATATGGCTCTTTTAGCACTTCCCTATGTTAACTAATGCTAACGTCATGGTTGTAGATGCTAATGTTGTCAAGTCTCTAGTTATCATCCGACACTGACTCTCCAACTCATCCTATGACAAACATAATACTCAAGTGTGTCTGTATCAGTGTTAATCCATGCAAATGAGCTGCAGGGACACTCATCATGACACAGAGACAATGAGCTGCGAAGTAATTACCCGGGTAGGAGGGAATTGTCATCTAGAACAATAAAATCTTATTTATTCTCTAATCCTTTCCTAAGCTTCCCCTGGAAAAGATTTCTCATTTACCATAACAACGCTCCAAAATAAATGCTTAAAATCCTTCCATCAACTTTTCTAAACTCTCTAAAATAATTTTTTCCCACTTAATTATTCCTTCCTAATTCCTAATAGTAATAATAATTTTACAAATAAACCTAGAAATTTAATTTCAAGTTAAAATCCTCCTGTATAAAGCGTTGTGCAGTAAAAAGGCAGGTCTTTGTGAGTAATAAAATGAAAGGTAGAATTTTCGCATCTGGTGAGTGAGATTTTTAGTGGAATTGGAAACAGAGAATGAAATGCAATGCAAAATGGGAGGAAGAGAAATGCAATACTTAGGAAATAGGCTTTAGTTTTATGAACCAGCCGTCTCCACATCTCAGTAATCATTACTCAAAGGGATGGAAAAAACATTCATTCCGAATAAATATTCGGGATAATCTGGTAGTAATAAAAGATACGAGATTGAGGGGGTGACTGGATGGAGGAGTAAAAATGCATAAAAATGAAGCCAAGATAAGAATAAGGAAAAGGGTTGTGCCGCTGTGCGAGAGGCAGATGTAAAGGAAACTATTACGATTGCATCGTTACATTCCCAACATTATTACAACTCTCTCTCTCTCTCTTCAGCTCTAATACTAACTTAAATACTAGCAGATATATTGCACATGAGTTTTGCATCTTTTACTAAGATACAACTCCTCTACAGATCCTGCCCCACTATAAAGAAAGGTAATCAAGTTTATTGGAAAGCGCTCGCTTTGTTTCCTATCTAATTTTTTCTAATATTTCCTAAGGGATTCCTCATACTCCGTTTAGAGACGTGTATTTGGAAATTTCTCATTTGTTTTTTCTTCTTCTATACTATACTACATCTCCCAGAAAAAAACCACTCATTGTGGAACATGTACGTGTTTTCATACAAAGCTTAATCAGCATATTGAGATTCATTCAAGCCCCCCGGAATTTATTCAGCATCGCCAAATAGTGACACTTGTAGTGAATATCCTTCCGTAAATTTATGCAGGGGGTTTCAAGTAAATAGCAACACTGCCTTTCTCTTAATATGAGCAGTTCTCCTCTTCTTGGTAGTAATAACCTGGAATGGAGAAGGAGAGATATAAAAATTGAAAAAAGAATTCCTACATGGGGATGAGGAAATCCTATTAAAATACTTACCCTTAAGTACATTATGCATTACGTAGGTATACACATAGAAGAATGCCACTTGGTAAAAACTGATTGTTCCCCTGATATAAACCTAATTTACATGTTCCGCACCAGCTTGGCTTTTATTACAGGAAAAATGCAATAACATTTTTAATAAACATCAAAGCACCTCAACAACGGCTTGTTCTTTACCAAATTAACTTGAATATTTTCCCTTTGAAAGAGTTGAGACATCAGTCTAATTGGCAAATTTTTACTCAAATTAGCTACAAGTCTTGAATATAACCTTCTGTCCTTGTAATCAGACCAATATAGCTTTTAATAGGATTTTAATACTCTTCTAATGAATAAACAATGCGATGACTCTTGTTTGTAATCAAGTATATCTAAAGAACGAAGGCTTTAAATTCCAAATAAGAACGTCCATAAAAATACATTCAAAGCATGGGATGAATTATTTATGACACTCCTTCATGTCCACCTTCGTCTGTACGGGAATGGTGCTTAAATAGACATTTGTACGAAGCAGTAAATACAACAATGCTTATCTATAGAAGGCTTTGGGAGGAGAAAAATTGAAATCGCTCCCAAGAGTCACATAAATTTGATGCGAGGATTACCTTCAAATAACTCACGAATGGAAAGTACCTGAATTGAGGGGTTTTTCCAACTTTTGTTACAGTTCATTAGGAAAACATTGCAACTGTCACTTCTGTCAAGGGAGATAAAGGAGAAATAAATTTGTAAAAAAACCGACAAAACCTCTGACTTGAATAGAATATAGAAAAGAAACGGGAGATAGAATGAGGGTAGATTTAACTTGACAAAAAAATCATTCAAAATCCACAAGGACTTTAAGCAAAACCGTATAGGCACATTTGCTGGAACCACTTTCTGGAGAAAGGAGACTCTAATAATTGAAGGAAGTATTTCCAACCAATTTATGATGGTGAATATTAAGTGTTAATTAGGCACACGCCAGGGTGTCTAATGAGTAGTGATAGTTTGCACCCAAGTTTTTAAAAAACTGTTAATGGAACAGAAACTTGATACTGCTCACAAAAAGCTTTGGTATACTTAAAAGCATGGGCTAAATGAGTTACGGACAAAAACAATGAGTGGAATGGAAAAACCTCCTTTGGTTTTTATAAAGTGATGCTTTATGTTGAATAGGCTCATTTCACAACTCCATTATTTTTCCAGCAAGCATTTAATTCAATTAAAGCCTCAATTCGTCTTCTCACTCCATCCGCCCTCGGAACATTTCTCTCCTTGTTTTATTCCCTTTCTTAATGTTATAGGGAACGGCTGATCAGATTTTTATGGAAGATTCTATTCCCGCTGCACTCCCTCCTTGCTCAATACTTGGCTGGTTGTTCCGTCGGTTTTATAATTACAAGATAATACAGTCCCGAACCTACCCTTACTCAACCATTTGTTACTATAGCTTGTTACTGTACTACACTACAACGCATGCTGAAAAGGGCTGCATTTCAATTTTTTCGAGGCTCTATTATGTCTTCATCGTGGTAAAAAGGAGTTAAATGGATACAAATATATTGTTTCGGATAAGCAGCGTGCGGTATACATACGTCTTTACATAGAAGTGTGTGAAAGTTTGAAAGATGAAACCAGAGGATGTGGTCACATTCAATCAATTTCTCTTTAAGCAACAAATAATATGTCAAGAGAATTGAGATTCTTTTCACTCAGGAGTTGGCACCGGCACCAGCGCAGCAAATACGATTCATGTTAAAGGGGTGAATATAAATCCTCTGAATGATTGATGGATTTCAACGATATCTATACGCAATAGTGTCCAAACCAATCCTTTTAAACATAATGCCGGAGAAAACAAAAGTTTGTGGTCATTTGACAGCGTGGTGGTGTAACATGATGAATGTGTCATCACTTGCTAGTTCTTTTGCCTTGTCCTACAAATGCTGTTCCAAAGAGACTTAATTGTGTAATCAAGTGTAGGAGAGGATCCGCGCCATGAGGACTTTTATGTACGTAGCACCCATAAGAAAAGTGAAAATTATATCTGTGTGGATGTCCAATGTCGACTGTGCTAAGGAAACGTACATTTAGGTAGTTAGTTCGACTTTATTAACGTGTTATTTCTGCATCAGTGCATAAAAGACTCTTAGTATACATGCAATTCAGGCCATTTCCGTGCTTATAGACCAGTCTTGACTTTGATATTACATCGATTGTATCCTTTCTTAATGGTCACTTTAGTGTTAGTGAAGTTGTAAATATATAGACCATAAATAATTGTAAACACATTGTAGCATTGGATTACAATAGAAAAAAAATATGATTCACTGTTTCAAGCATTTTTTAGTTTCCGGGTAAAAAGGAGAGAATTTTATTATAAATAATTTATATATAAGGATAACTCCCACTGTCTTCCATTATTACAAGGTAATAGACACGCTTATGCTTCGGTGAAATATGACAATTGAGATTGTCATGTCACGATGATATCATGACTTATGTCCTGGTAAAAAAGGACAATGGATGAGCCCTACATAAGATGAGGCGTTTGATTGATTTGTAATTTGGTAGTGTCGAGTATTATTTAAGCATTGCATCGCTTCATCCCTTCCTTCTACTTTCACTGTGTGGCTTGTGTGTTCAAAGATTGTACCTATATATAGATATACATGGATGTACGGTTCTGCGGGAAACTGTTGTATCACACATAATCCCATGTGGTTGAGTTTCAATCCAAGTCATTTGTATTGGAATCATTTAAGGGTAAAAATAAGCATGTAGACACTTTGAAGGAACAACTTTCGGGGAAACCGGGAGGTCTAGGAAATCACAGCAGGAGGTTTGGCTGGAAGTTGACACGCAATTTTTAAGAAATCCATTAAATGCATCATTTATGAAGAGACGGAGAAAGCTAGCAGATGGATGCTTCTTTAATGTACGAACGTTTTTCCTATAAGCACTTGCTTTCATTCAAAAACAACCTCGAAATCACAATTTATTATGTACGTGAGTATTAAGTACCTTCGTTTTCAAAGCTTTATATATATTCCTACAGGTTTTAATGTTGTAATTTAAAGTTTACCGCAGCTGTAGTGATAAAGACAGAGACTGCCAAGTCGGTAGTCTACATATTTATAGGAAATGACAAAACGTAAAGAATCCATAATAGGCTCACTTCCTGCACAAAAGAGACCTAATAAAACCAAAAACCCTCTTGATACAATACAAATATGTACAAGAAAAAATCCACCTTTCTACTCCTGAGGTACACGCTGAACCCAAAAGGCAGTGGCAGTAATGGGAGCGGGAAAAACTCCTAACCTAATATGTATCCCTTTTGTATTGAATAGAGCTTTCCAAATTGACAATCTAATATCTTCTGGAAACTCACTTAAATTACCTGGCGCTTAAATAGAGAGTAAATATACAAAAAGGCTTCTTGACCTCACAGTGCAGTGTATGCTGAAAATATGGCTGGCAACTACACTACAAGTGAACTGTTCAGCCTTCCGCCATTAAAAGGCTAACAACTATACGTCGTTTTAAGACATTTAGAATAAGTAAGAAAAAGCGTATTTTTATTGGAAACGCTGTAGTAGCTACAATGTTCATGGTATTGAAACTAGAATTCGTAGCCAGCAGTAATGTTGAATTCACCAAAATTTTGAAATTCCAATTAGTGCCTGACTAATGTAATTTTAAAGCGATGAATACAAACCGAAACCACGGAGAGTGTAATGTTCTGAACAAAGGATGCTCATCGCGTATGAGGATAAGCAATAATGAAAACAGAATTTGCATTTCCTGCCATACTTTGATTACATTGGGGGCAATTCAATCATTGCAATCATCAGACTCTCATTCCTGTTTCAAAAGCGTCTTAAAATCAATGAAGTACTAATCTGAGGATATGGGTGGGGATCAAAGCGTAGCACATCTCTGTAATAATAAGTCAAGTAATCAATATCTTGTTGTTTCAGCATTGACATTATCAGCCTTTTAGGTGATAGTATGGTATGAACTTCATACTATGAAGTACAGTTTCCACTTCTGCATGCAGAAATCCCTGGCATTTCAGGATTTCGTCATAAACGCCATCCGTTAATTACATTCGACAGGGAGCATAGAAATCGGGACAATAGAATTACGAGGGTGGGAGAATCCCGTTCACAAAACCGAACAAGGATGAGACAATTGCGAGTTCTCCAGTACTCCCGAATTATGTGAATACGTTTAATACCGCATAAAGATTGTACATGGGTTTGAGTGTACTAGGTGTGATGTGTGATTTCATGTTTAGACTTCTGAGTGTGTATCTATATATTACGTTCGGGGCTTCTATGTCACCGCGGACTATGAAGATAAAATGATTACTTCAATTTAATGACTTCAAGAGATAATTACAGTTGCGTGTAGCAACTTCCTGCATACCTAGAAATCATGCAAATTTTCCTCGTGGTTGGGATTATTCAAATCCATAGGCTCTTTGTCCAAGTCATATGCTACATGCTACTTTGTTTTGTTCTGCTGCAAGGGCTTATAACACTGATATCACGTAAAGAAGACGAAGACTTACGTTTTCATGTGTGAATCATAGGATCAGGATGTTTTGTCGCCAGCTTAAATTAAATAATTAGTTTTCTGCGTAAGAAATTCGAATTTCAAAGGAGTGCGAACAGAACAATGATTGGTCTTCCGAAAGCTAATGCAACTACAGATTAAACTGTACCGTGCACAGTCAGCTAACGAAATTAATGTGCGAAAATAACTTCACCGTATATAAATGCATATAAATGCATGTAAATGCTTATAAGATAATGACACCGGTACAAAAATTTAAATGAGGCAAAAATTATTAACTCGAATCTGTACAGGATCAATGTTTACTTTTTTCAAAATTCATTGCTATAATTCATGTATGTACTTTAACAAAACATACGTATTCACTTTTACTCGGCTTTTTATATACATGGCTTGCTGCAATCAAACATTTCACATAAAAAAGGACGACGCTCACATTCATTTAAAGAGATATTAGAGTGACTTTCCGTGAATTACTGGTAGACACTAAATACCAGCTACACCCTAAATTCTAAAATACTAGCATTACGCAGAAATAATCCCATCATCAAGCAGTGAGTTTAGGACCAGGCATGAAGCCGGATTCGCCAACACTTCGCAACACAACACCGCCTCTCGGATTTATGGAAATCAGATTGATACTCCCGTGGGCAAGCATCATTCTCAACCATGCTTGCGAAGGAAATTGTAAAGCCCTAAAATTATATAAGGTGCCAAATTTACAACACAATCAATGAACTGGACCACAAAAACAATAAATGCAAAACTTGTACCAACAACATTAAATAATATAAATGTTCTACCTGCATATGAAGTAACGGATTACATTTGCATCACAAACAAAAATTTCATAGCTATCCTCTTCTTGTTTAGGATCAGCACGGTGAAAGTATTTCCTGAAACCAGCTTCTATACGAGACCCATCTTGGTATAATTGCTGTAAATGGAAACAAAAATCAGTAAACTCGCAAAGAAAAACAAAAATAACTGACTCTTTATAAATATTTCCTCTGAATTCTGATTCGAAGTATTTAAACTCCCTAAAATGGTTCTAATTTAACTTCTGGATTCTTTAACAGGTTTATCTAAAACGTTCCCACTAACCTTGGGTTCCACATTCACAGAATGCGTAATTGGCTCTGGATATGACGGACATCCTTCTTCTAAAAGTGGGTCACTATCCATACATTTTAATCCTAAATGCTTTTTGAGAATTTCTGCTGTTTCCAATGCCACTGGTGCTGTGGAGCTAATAATGGAATTAAAATTGACTTTCTTCTGACATGCAATATCCTTCAGCCGTTTCCCAGTTAAAGCTGCTTGTTCCTTGCCCAACTGAGTCAGGCCTGACTCACAAGAGGACTGATTATCATCATATTCTCCAACTCGAATTATATAAATATTTCGAACTGCCTTCGACTTATTCTTTTCCAGCAACTCATGATATTTATTATCCGTTTCCCCTTGAGCCGGTGGTCTTCCAGCTAAAGTGTATGGTTGACGTCTGCAAATAAAAAATTAAAGAAATTCAAAACCAAAAATTCGAAACTCATTCATTCCTATTAAAAGTTTTTTCAATTTTTACGCAAAATTCCCATTGAACATTAAAAGTTTTTCCTCCAGTAATCCACAACAAAAAAACATGCCTCACTTACTTATCCCAATCATAATCCCATTTAGGATAGCCAGTGGGTAGATTGATTGGTACATTTGGGTCAAAAACATAATCAGATTCACACCAGGCATTTATTCTTCTTCGGTTTAATGTATAAGCAGTCACTCCGCCAACACCAGCACCAAATGCTAACCACACTCTTGTTTTACTCACTAAATGCTGGAATCCCCTCATTTTTCTTTAAAAACAAAAGTAAGAATTTCTCCAACCACTACACTTGAGATCTTAAAGTAAATGCAGTTAGTCTTTATAATTTCTTAATGTCTTGATCGGCAAAATGACTTAACTCTATAATTGTGACTTTCAAATTCGATGAGAGCGAGCGTGAGGTTTATGCATTTGATGGGACATGGAAGATTCCCCATTCCACCAATCACCAATCTCCTAGTTTGTTTGCTCTCCCGCCGTAGCTATTATTCAATGCTTGAGCAAGTTTTAGCTTTGCGTGTGAGGATTGAAACGTAGTCACATCAATTTATCGTTTCAAATAGGGATATTAGTATATAGGTCAAAGGCTGAAGTTACCCAATGTATTTACAATTTATGCTACACAGTTACACCGATTACATAATTATAAAGCTTCAAAATTATACGCTACTCAGTACTATAATGATTATTCGGCACCAACTGCAGGCAGCCCTTGGATTCTAATTTGAATTTAAAAACGGTGTATATAATCGCGTTTTAACAGACCGTAAACATCTAAATAAATAAATAAATATCGGGGCTTATACTCCAACCTCTACAGATACCTGTTAAGGTCTGTCGGAGTTGTCAACCATCTTAACCTTTATTAGTTCAGTTTACTTACAAAGTTCAATGTATG
>JAQFXU010002058.1:0-23271 GCA_034693705.1 Spatulosminthurus flaviceps
TAAGCAGTACGCGATAGGTTTCTTCCGTTTTACGGAAGAAAAATTTTACGGCCGGGTTCTATGTGAGCACACCCTAACAATGATTTCAAGCCACATTAACTCAACATCATCTCTTAATGTTACAAATGGGTTCCGGTCTCACTTCTCCCCAATTGTGGGGATTGTTTTCGCATATTTGCTTAATCAGCTCCAACATGAACGCAAACGGGATGTGTTTTTAGCGTAATTGTACTCGATATATGTTCTGAATTCGCATAGCTTTTTCTGCTCTTCAAATTGACAGTCTACTAATTTCAATTACATTAACGAAGTTGGGGAAAATAGATCATATTTTTTGAAGTATCACTTTGGGACTTATAAGTTCATAAGCATCTTGTGGGCTTCCTGCTGTGTTAAGTATGCGTTTAAAATCGTAAACTCACTAGCAAAACTATTCGGACGAAGTTCGTACATATTTTTTTACATGAGAGCAACAGAATAACTGCATAAACTCTTAAAGTTACTGTACATGTGTACACAGTGATGATTTCTTGAGTTGTATATGTACATCTTTTTCATTTCTGAAGTTAAACTCTTCCTCTTTCTTTCATGCACTCTTCGTCGTCTCCGCTATGTATACCGAAAAGGTTCTTTCTCGCTTTCCACGGGTATGTCTATTTTTAGCATAATAAACAGCAGACGGGACGCGGTAAAGTACGGATTTGTTGTTGAAAATTATTTTTCTACTTTTTCTGGTCACGCCAACGCAACGATAGTTGATAATATTCAGTTGTGCAAAGTTTTGCTACTTGTCCACAGAATTTTGTAAGTTAATTATCAAGTATCTCAAAATTATATTTTGCTACTCGCTCAAATAGTACTGGTAGGCTCATGCAGTCTTTTTGAATTTCTGCGTCGAGACATTTTTTACGGTTTTACGTTCCGTGAAGTTCCTAAAAAGTTGTACGTTTAATACATTTTGTAAATAGTAGTTATAGCCGCCACGGGACAAAAACAACCCTGTCAACATGTTTTTGGCTAAGTTGGCAGCGACTTTTGGGCCGTAGTTGGCGATTTATTGTTGCGTTGTATTTTGAATTTTTTGAAGGGATATTTTTTATTCAACATTCTTTCTAGTTTCCTCATTAGTATTTTTTTATTTTACAGCATTTAGTCGGCACTTTATTCTGGAAGAATCTGGTCAGCTTTTGATCTTGAACAGAAGTGGAGGCGAATGTGGATGACCTGCAGTACCGAAGATTTTAGAAAAAATGAGATCATTATACTCGGGACGCATTGTTTTGCTCACCCTCTTTCTGTCACTGCTACCGCTGGTGATCGGCTTACCGGTTGTAACTGAAGAAAGCAGTGACTTGGAAGTGGAAGTCAGAAACACTTCTGGAAGTCCAAGCGAGGACAAGGGTTTCATTGCTACGGAAAAGGATGACGACCTTGTAGTACAAGACACGACCGTTAAACCTGATCCAGACAACCGGGGTTGGTGGGAGAAATTGTGGGATAAGTGGATGAGCAATCCCAAGTTTAGAATTGCCTTGTACACCTTCGCGGGTATTGGAATCTTAGTTTCGTTGATTATTGTTCTGCAAATTCTGTGCTGTTGTTTCCCTTGCTGTTGTTGCTGTGGAGGTGGTGGATCTGAAAGCGCTCCGCTACTGGGAGGAACAAGGGTCTGGAGTGGCCGAGGACTGAATAGAACATATACTTTTCGATAATTAGGCGAAGTCATGGGACCCAGCAGGTATCCAGTGGAGCCGTGCAATTTAAGTTACACATGAGAGTTATTTTCGGGTCAACCCATGTTGACCTGTCAACTACGCGCGGATAATTCCTTGTCAGCCCATAATGACATGCTTGACTGAACTTTCTTGTTTATCATTCTTTATTTTCAATTTGTAAAAACTTAAAAATCAATAATCGTAGACATTTGCAAAGCATTTACACCTAGAACATCCTGTCATAGAATTTAGGAATGCATGAATAAAAATTGTGTTTTCATTCTTCTGAAAATAAATGCAAAAGTGTAAGTACTTACGTGTGAAAAATATTTTCTTGCATGTAATATCTTTCGCGTTGGTGGTTAAAACCGTACATATTATTTTATTCTAAGTCTTTAGTAATAACATTTATTCTTTGTTCAAATAATGCTTCCAGAAAATAACTTTTATTTGATTTCATCTTCGTTCTCACCATGATGAAAATCAGAAAAGTCACTACCTACAATCGATGGATCGACAGCATGCACAACTAGTTTTGAAAACCTTGAAAATATGTAATTTTTTTGGACAGAAAGGCCTTTAAATTTTCGACTTTCAAAACATCTTTTAGAAAAAATTACAAAATTTTCATAAAACATAGATTTTCTCATAACTTCTAAAATTTTGAAACATTGAGAGGAATAAGCCTGAAAATTTATAATAACTCCGATAGTTACAAAAAATTTGGAATTATGCATTACATTGGTGAATACACATTTATCCGAGTATAAATCTCCTAATGCAAAATTTTAAATGCGGTCTTCAGTATTTAATGGAATCTTTATAACGAGTTATGGAAGCATTTTGACGAAACCTCCACTATTTTAATGGAACCGTCAGTATTTTGAAAAAAAATTTAAAACGTCAGTATTTTGATTTTGATGAAATATTTAAAACCTCAGTATTTTGATTTTGATGAAATATTTAAAACCTCAGTATTTTGATAAAATATTAAATTTAAAACGTTAGTAATATTTTAGTGATATTATTGATATTTTGCTAGAAAATTCAGCAAACTAATTACGTAAAAACCCTTTAAGCCGGTCCTTCAGGGGACAGAAAAATTTGACCGGCTTATCGAGGGACCCGCTTATCGATTTGCGTAACCATTAAAAGGAATTTGGAGGGACCTTTTACCATTGACCGATATAGCAAAAAACTGGCTTAAAGGGGGGCCGGCTTAAAGGGTATTTACGTACACAATTTGTTTCTGTGCAACACAAGCATTGTTGTCGTTGCAAGTTTCCAAAGTTCGAAACTCTCAAAAGATTGCCATGTTGTAGATGGCGCAATTTTTAGTAATGACGATTTAATTTTGAGTGGCTAGGACTAGGACAGGTCCCAGTCCTCCAACACTTTTACACTTATTACTTCATTATTGTTGGTTAGGTTACGTTCTGGAAACTGATTTCATTATTGTTCCCAATTCTTATACCACTTCTTTTTGTATTATTTTACTTTTAGAGTTGGGGTGTAATACAATACATCCAAATACCTTTTTGTATCACATTGTTTCATCCAGTAATTTTTTTACCAAAAATATTTTGTACAAACAATAGCACCCAAGAACTTTTCCATCCAGACACTCATTCAATCAAACAAAAGACAACCAAAACAAAATTAACAAGAAATAAGTTGTTCAAGCAGAACTCACAACCAGCCAAAATTAACATACCCAATTAGTACTCAACGACAATTGTTTCCAGCTGGAAAATATTTGACCAAAATGAACTTGCTATTCATTAAAATTATGATGACTAAAAGGTAACGAAGAATAGCTGTGTTGGCTGTGTACGTACCAGTCATAAGAAGTGGATCTTCCTACTCAAAATAATGTTTTATTTAACTTTTACAATAGAATGATGTATAGTAACGTTACCGACAAAATGGAAAGATTCGGAAAATGATCCCTAAAAGAAATTTAGAAACACATAATGATAGTAAACATCATTATTGCTCATGTTAGAAATAAAGAGAGTTTTGATTGAAACAGCTTAAGTTACAGCTGATTGTATACAATATAGGATATACAATAATAACAGCAAACAAAATAATGATTGCAAAACTAAAACCGAAGCTAATTTATTATCATTTGCAGGATCAAAACTTGGCATTTGCATTTTCTCAGTGTTGACTTCACTGTCAGGGGGGTGATTGCATATCTTGAATTTACATGTATATCAATACTGAATGTCACTGTTTGGTTTAATTACAATTACTATACTCTTTGATGGTTGAAAATAAATTGAACTAATTTTATATCGAACGTAATTATATTGTTGGACATTTCGGGACATAATTTTCTTTTTAGAAAATAAAATGAATTTTATTTTGGCGTATATAAGTGCTTCAAAACAAGTTATGGACAAACTTATTGTGGTTGAAACCTTATTGGACAAAAAGGTTTTTACATCTATTGTCCGGCTCCCTATACATTAATATAATTAAGATGATTGGATTACAGAGGAAAAAGGTTCTATGTGCGCACACCTTTCGTTCCCTTGAACTTTCTACAAAGTTGTAGGCATATGTAACCTTAATAACGGATTGTATTATGAAGATATAGTTGCAGGGAAGAGGGACAAAAACGTGTTCCTTAATATAACCAAAAATACATATAGACGTTAGCGTTAGCACGGACTTTTGCCTGTTTGTATACTGTGTATATAGCAACGTGAATGTATAGTAATGAGCCCTGAGAGAAAGTCTCGCAAGACTTCGAACTGCGGAGAAGGATGAGAGCAACACTTAGGACAAAGCGATTCGTGCTTTAGAGATTGAGAGGGAAAAGGGTGAATTAGGTTGTGCTGTTGTTGTTTCGCTGAAGTTAAAATTGAAAACTATAACTCATTTCAAATTTTGAATTCCATAATAATTATTGTTTTCACTCGAAATTTATTTACCGATTGGCAATCTACAACTTAAGATAATTTTGGCCTCGCCATTCAATCCACTCCATACATTTTGTCGTCGATTTGTTTTGTTGCGAAGTTTGGAGGAATTATTTTTTATTCGGCGTACTTTCTCATTCCTAAATAGTACATATTTTTCTTTACAGCATTTAGTTGGCAATTTATTCTGGAAGAATCTGGTCAGCTTTTCATCTTGAACAGAAGTGGAGGCGAATGTGAATGAACTGAAGTACCAAAGATTATAGAAAAATGCGATCAGTGTACTCGGGACGCATTGTTTTGCTCACCCTCTTTCTGTCATTGCTACCGCTGGTGATCGGGTTACCGGTTGTAACTGAAGAAAGCAGTGACTTGGAAGTGGAAGTCAGAAACGCTTCTGGAAGTCCAATTGAGGACAAGGGTCTCATTGCTATGGAAAAGGATAACGACCATGCAGTACAAGACACGACCGTTGCACCTGACCCAAACAACCGGGGTTGGTGGGAGAAATTGTGGGATAATTGGATGAGCAATCCCAAGTTTAGAATTGCCTTGTATACCTTCGCGGGTATTGGACTCTTTCTTTCGTTGATTATTGTTTTGCAAATTCTGTGCTTGTGTTGTTGTCGTAAAGGGGATTCTGAAACAAGAGGAACAAGAGTCTGGAGCGGCAAAGGACTGAATAGAACCTTTGCTTTTCGATAACTAGGCGAAGTCTCAGGGTCCAGCAGGTGTTGAGTGAAACTAGACAATTCAGGTTACACATGAGAAGAGAAGAGTATTACTTTTGGGTCAACAGGTCAACATATATTGACTTGTCTACTGCAAGAGGGCATTTCCTTGTCAGCCCATATCGACGAGAGAGTGAGTTTCCAAATAAATGTGTCTAGATATAATTTTGCATTAATATAGCTGCGATGACATTGTTTAAGTCTGTGGAAATTTTATCTTAAATAAGAATAAAATACCATCATATGTTTCAAGTATTTCTGTAAGTCATTGTTATTTGATGCCATATTCATTTTGCGGGCGTCATCATCATCACTACGAAATACCGAAAATCTGTAAAATCGGTTGTATGTATATCTTATAATTCGACAATAATTATTCTTGTGTATGAATCGACATCATGTAGCGAAAGAGCGCAAGTCATAACATGTTATGCTCTATGCATAACGGTTTTATATTCAACGACCAGGTTAGAGGTTTTGAAAGATACTTTGTGCATAATACGATGTTCCCGAAAAATATCGTTGAAATTGTCCAGTGCTTTAAGCACAAGCAATCTTACAGAAACCGAAGAGCCGATTTGTTTTCCCCTTTACTACCCCACGAATTTCAACCAATTTCAACTCAGCGTCACTATTGACCTACCTAGAATTCAGCATTCACAAAAACTATCAACATAAGATCCAAATCAGTCAAGTACTTTTAAGCTATCATGGGAAGGGGATGAACGGATGAAGGAAAAATGGACGTGCCGCCAAGGGTATTTTACTATGAGGCTGACACCTCTCGACGATCGTATTATTCTTTCCTTGAAAAATTATAGTGATCCTTTTTTGCATACTATACCAATAAACGCAGAGGTGGCTTCACCTGTGGGATTTGCAATAAAATATTTTATTAAAATTCAAAAATGGTGTGATACGACGCTTTCTAATTAGCGTATCTATTCATTTATATTCATGAATAATTAGTCAAGTAATGTTTTGTTTAACTATGAGTGTTGAAGAGTAAGGAGTAAGTATCTGCAGCCTTTGATTTCAAACAGAACATTTTCAGTAGTCCAGAGAAACAAAATTACAAAGTAGCGTGAGATTTCCAATCAGAATGGTCTTTTTGAGGAAACAGTCCTATTAAATTTTTGAAAACATACCAGCATCCTGCTTTGATGAAATTTGTGATAAACCGTTGGAATACGCACCTTGCTAAGGTTTGGAATCGAGGAGTGATCTGACCTCTGATTGCATACATCGTTTGAATTTTTACCCGCTTTAGGTGAGAAAAGTTATTGGCACAAATTTTTACTCATATAGGTGAAAAAAGGCGACATAGTCACTTGTAATGACAATATAAATAGTAAAAATTATTGTTTCTAATAAATCATAGCATTTCGTAAATTTGCACAGCAAATATTTCAAATATGGTTAAATTGATAGAATAGAGGTATGTATAACTAATTATTTTGTCAATATTAATAAGCAGTAACGACAACGACATGATAACTCGGCGGACCTCAACAATGGCATTGCTGCTTCCTCTTGTGCTGCACCAACTGGCAATACTTTCTGTCAATTCCCAGTTTCTCCAACAACAAAGTTATAATTCCTCTGGTATCGACAACATTAGTGGAAGTCCCGAGTATGTTGCTAGAAATGACACATTATCAACTGTTTCTCCTCAAATCGATTATGCTGAATCTCCAAACCTTAAAGAGAAGGAAACTAAAGAAGAATTTGGATATTGGACGCAATCTTTGGTGGAAACCACTTCAAATAATACAACCACCGACACGGTCATTGTAATTTCTGTTCTCGGCATTTTAGTAGCATTATTAATTTTACGATGCTTTTCAAAAAGTTTATTTCCTTCCTTGCATAGAAACTGCAGCAGAAGTGGATATGTTTCTATTTAATAATATCGACCCTGTATGCATGAATGTATGCTTCCTCCAATGTAGTAATTTTAGTTTTAGTAGTAAAAAGTAGTTATGATATTTTTATTGAATGCAACTACTTGTCAAATTTTACTTGTTGGCTGATATGGTTTTTGTAATTTTAACTCTCTGTATTTCTTTTATAGTCTTCCGTAACTTTTTAATGAGATTTAACGAACATTTTATTTCAAATACGCTGTCTGAGAAAATTCTGATGATTTTGTTTTGTGTTTTCTTATGTAATATTAATTGTATCCACCAAGGCACCAAACCTAAATTAACACTAATAAGTATTTCTTGTTTTGTTCAAAATAAATGAATGCAATGAAGCCAGACTTGACATGCACCGTTGTTATTTATTGTTTCTTACGATATGCGCTTTGGTTTGAAGCCCTGAGGAATTGTGATCGTTGAGAGAATGTTGGCAAGACTACTTCCTTTCAAGTTGGGTCAGAAACAGAAACTTTGGAATTTTCTTGTGAGTTTTCCCGTAGATTTTCGTTGTTAGGGACAAGGTGAAGGAGTAGAAAAATTTGATTTTTATTTTAATATCGGTTTGTACACTAGAGCTGCTGTTTGCTGCTAGAGGAAGAAGCATTTTTAGAGAAAGTATTTATTTACTGTTTGACTTTCTTCATTATAAAGGCGAAAGAGCAGTGTGTCAAAAACAACAATAATAAATACTATTTTCAACCTTTGAGGGATGTGCGACAAAAGTTGAGTATTAAAACCCCAACAATAAGAGCAAGGATAAACCTTTAAAGTGCCCTCTTCCAGAACCCTTAAAACTAAAAATATGTCCTTAACCGTAAAACACATCCTGTTAATCCAAATAATGGCAACTTTATCGCAAATGTCATTAACCCAAGTCCAAAACAAATTCAACGAAAGGTCTCACACCCAACAGCAACCACTAATGCTTATTAAACTTTTAAAAGAATTTGATCAATTACAGACTAAGAAAGGTTACTCTTCATGGGAAGGAAAACAGATCAACGCGTCCCCAGGTTACGAGGCGATCAACGAACCGAAAGGAGCCAGAACGGTGAAGAGAAATATTGTAAAAAGAGGAGCACCAGATGGAGTCAAGCATTGCATAGAAGAAAAAGAAAGTTGGGGAGAAAAGTTTATGAATAACATTGGAGTGCGTACAACATTGTTGGTACTAGCTGCCATCGGAGTTGCAACCTCGTTAGCTTTATTGTGCTACTTATCCTGCCGGGTATTTCATTGTTGTGGTGGATACAGCAATTTCGATTCTGAGAATGATCCTTTGGTCAGCAATATCTACTAGCTTGAAAGAAGAAAATAAAGAAATGTTTAAATGGATGCTGAGGACTAGCTGAAATATCAACAAAAAAGGATGAAGACTCTCCATCAATCAAAAGCAATGTAAATAACTTCTTTAGAAAACATTTCCAGAAAGTTCTTACAACCCATCACAGAAATAAACCACCTGAAAAATAATATCAACCACCTTGTTTTTCTTTTGCACAGTTTATTACACCATTACATACATTTCAGGTGTCATAAAAGCCATTCCGATCATTTCAATTAAAAGAGAGAGCTTTTTAACAGTTTTAGAATAATTGGAAAATTTATCTACAACTCCTACACTGATAATTGCCACTTGCCACCAACCTCTATACTTGTACATATTTCATATTACATTGTAAAATACTGGATATTTTACAATTTGCTCTCTGCTCACTCCCGCACAAACTAATAAATATTCATTAAATGATACACACAAAAGCTCTCAGAAATAATCCTAATCCCAAACAATCCCTCTCTCCATGTATAACAATATCAATCGAATGAGAGAGTAGAGGTTATAATTATAATTAAAAACCTTGCAGAGTTGAAGGGTAGAGTTCAAAAGACGGCACAGTGCAATAGAACAAACAATGTTATGTACTAGTTGTAAGTATGTCTGAAAGGAAATAGAAATTGCACACTTTTTTTAATACTCTCATGTAATTAGAGGTAAATAGCAAGGTTGCCATTAACCACGTGAAATTTAATTGAAAAGCTAATATTACGTGCGAAAATAGTCAAGAATAATGCGTTAAGTCAATAATGAACAACCAGTGAAGGAGGGAATATTCATTCGCTCACAAGTCAGCAGCAGTAGCAAAAGTAAAAGCAGTCTCATTATTAGTAGGAGTAAGCACGAATTATTACTCACAATGACATGACACTTTGACAGAGTAGAGAAACACACGGAAAACTGTACCCCATGGATAGAAAATCACTCCTGCAAAAAGATCTCTGTATTCCCAAACAGATCATGCAAGAAGCCTATTATCCCCTTTCCACATACACCTACTCTCAAATTTCATACTGGTGTATTCATAAATGTTGTTATTATAAACTATAGGCAAAAGGACCAAATATATTCCACACACGAAGCCTACAAAGCAGTTAGCCCCTATTAATGTAACTGAATGACAAATTTATGTATACATCCCTTACAAACACACTTTTTCCACGTTTCCACCCAGCAGCCTCCCGCCGAATATTATAGGCAAAGAAAATTAAAAATCAATGAACAGGTGTATATTTTAAATTCACCGTGCAAATTACTTAGCTATAGAATATATATAAAACCACTATGACCTATGACTAAAACATACACCAACTAAATATAATGATTTTCCCAGAAATTCTGCACAACCTAATGGATGGAGCGTTTATTCGGATCAAATGTCAAATAACTAAATTGCAAAGAGATGGTGGCAAGGTAAACAGAAAGCTATAGCATTTCCCCTCTTTCTGTACCATAGTCCGACATTTCATCCATAGATTAACTATACAATCTCTAGTTCAGATCCCTTCTAGCTCTCTTACCGGCTCGCCGTCTGATCAGGTACATAATACCCATCTCTTCTATGTGCACTACAATATATGTTTATATCCCCTGAAAGGAGAATTTATTGAAAAAAATGGCTTGATACAATTTAATATAGGGTAAGGTTTTAGAAATGATGTGGGTCAAAATAGGCGTAACTCCCACTTGCCATGCTACTCATTAAGAGATAAATGAATTAAAACTGACAGCGGAGAAGATTCATAATGGGTCTGAAAAAGCAAACCGGATTCATTTGCAATCTCGTGAGTCTCAGTGAAAGATCATGGATAAGAGTATTCTACGGGTGGATACAACCAAAAGTCGGACCGCCGTCCAGGTAAGATTAGCATCTTGTAAATCTTTCCCCTACATCAAAAGTTCCCGAATCCTTCAACTCTTTCTCTCTCTCTCCAAAACTCTATACTTTTCTAATACTAAGTTCCTCCTAGATTTGGTGGTGGTAGTGTAGTAGCCTCCCTGAGAAAAAAATTCCCTATAATTTTCCTCCATGGAATTTCCCTTGCGTGATCTATCCTCTCTTTTCTTTGGGTTACCATACTACTGCTGCTTCTATTCTATAACTCAAATACCTACGGACACTACAGACAATAATTCTATGGTACATCCCAAGCTTATACTCGCTCCTGATACTCTACCCCCCCTTCTTCCTACACACAATATCCCATCCACAGAAGCTAGAAAATTCGAAAGCCATTAGAGTTTTCTCTCTTGCAGTGTATTTCCTAAACAAACCATTCCTAGATACATAAATTGCAAGTTTAGATTTGGGAGTGTGCACATCCTCCCTTTTATTTATTATCAACGGTATATTCTCCCTTGCACATACATATCCTCCTCCCTCACTCACGTGAATATAAAACCTACATAATGTGAAAGAGTCTTGATTTCTCGGAACACGTTTTTCTCAACGAGAGAATTATCCTTAGTAATAGAATATATGTGTAAGGAAAAGCCTATGCCTTGTCAGAGGTGAATGCCTGGTCTGCTCTGTTGTTCCTGGTCATAAACTTTTCTCTTTGAGTTCTGCCGAAAATGAATATACACAATGTATCAAAGGGGAAAGGTAGGGATATTTTCGAGGTACATAGGAAGGAAGAATAAACAGGTGATGATGTAGAAGCTAAAAAATCTTCAAGAGATACATTAGTAGAAATATGAGTAGTAGAATAGTGTAGGATGTACATAGAGAGAAAGATTTTCTTGAAAGACATCAATTTGTAAATTGGTAATAGGCTGACATAGAACAAAAGCGTTTGCTACTGTGGGCTTGGTAGAGGATTCTTTCTCTCTCTCTCTCCCACATCGGATGAATACAAAACGTAGGGATTGAAAACTGGGCCGAAGAAAAGGGTCGTAAAATGATGGGCGAGGTCGACTCAGACTGAGATTGTTTTGCGAGTAGTAGTGGTAGTTGGAAGCAATAAGGTTTAGTGTTGGTTGTTGCTCCTACTACTACGACTACTAGTCCTATCCAAAGAACAAAACGTTTACATGATAACACTGAATTTTAACAACACATATTCTCTCAGAGTCAGATGGTAAACCTACGGGAGTTTAACCTCAGCCTTCATTCTGTATACACAAGAATATTTCCGACTCTTGGACTTTTCCTATCTTACAACATAAAAGCTTGCACTCTGGAAACGATTCTTCCTTTCCTTTCCCAATTACTATTACTCTCCCTTTCTTTCTATAGTATAAAAAATAAAGTTCATTCCTGGAATCTCCCATTTATGGCAGTAGGAAAAACCAAGGAACATCTTTTCACTAGCAATTGTTTACATGTCAAATTTTTACACATTTCCTTTAGAATTAATCAATAGACATTACCACAAGGAGAGGTGTAGTCCTATGTATAGAAGAAGGAGTCAGAAGGAGTGACTATAGTGGTAATAATCTATTGGGGTTATTATAATTGTTATGACTTTTGTTTACACAAATCCAGCCTGAATGGCTTTATACCCACGCGGCTCCTCTATTCCCATCGGATCCAACCCCCCTGAATTCATTTTATAGCTCCGAACAGCTAGGTTTCAAAGGAAAAATCTCTTTTACCAAGTGAAAACATCTGCTCATTTTACCTTTTGTAAACTAATTATTAGCGATAATTAATGGCTCCTAGAAATCAGAACTTTCTTCGTTAGTAAAAAAACAGTGCTTTTGTAACTGGTGCCTCCCACTGTGATTTTACTGGAGTGAAGAATTTCAGGAGTGTGTGTGTGACAAAATTTATTTCCCTTTGGTGTATGTGTAATAATTATTACTGAAAAAAAGGATGACAAAAATTGATTGATTTTTGTGCAGTCATCAGGAGAACCAAGTTCACCTCAGCCCTCCGTAGATAGACTTTCTGTCTCATTTGCCCCGGCGGATGACAAGTCCTGGTCGGTGGAAGCAGACTACCCGATATTGGAAAATGATAATATTTCCGATATTTCAAAAGTGAATGTGTTTAACATGGCTTCGGATGAACCAGGAAATACACCGTCGGGTAATAGATTATCAGCAGTTATGACTGGTGCGATTTCTATGATAATATTTCTTCTCGCATGAAATTCAACAACTTTCCCTTTTTGTTTATAGTCTAGCGTCTGTCTGTGTATACTTTATTGATAGTTTATGATGGAGTTAGTATAGGGAAAGTTTTCCTGGACGTTTAGCGCTGTTATTTTTCTCCCTTTACACGTACAAAAGAGCTCTCGTCCATCCCCACCCTGTATTTTCATATGGTGGTAATCATGAATTATTTTACTATATTTCTTGAACGAACCCAAAAGACGAAGAGGATGACTACTCCGCGTCAATTAATGCCATTCTTCATCGACGTGCATCCGCACGCAAAGTCAAGGGTTTGGGCAAACGACGAACTTCTTCCCCAATGGATAGCGACCGAAGACGCTCGTCTGTTTTCACCACTTCGTCCGGCGAGTAAGTTTTCAAAATATATTTTCTAAATAATAATTAATATTATTTTTCTATTATTTAAATTATATTGTATCATTAAAATCAATTGGGACATTTTTATTCCATACTCTTAAAAGTAAGGAATGGGTTCGTACCTGTGCTGTAGGAAAAATCTCGTTAAAATTAAAAGTATTGTCCCTCCATCAAATGAGCATGAAAAGTTTTTCTAGATTTACAATTTAAAATATTGTAATTTAACACTTTTCTAATTAAAGTACTGCCATCACGATGGACGAAGGGGCAATGGGCCAAGAGCAAATATTTGAAAATATTAAACTGCATAAAGAAGTGTTAGAGAGTGTTAAGCAGCAACCTTGGGAGATGAGGAGGAAGCTGAAACTGGTAAGTTTTCCAGATATTCAAATAATTATTATTTTAACATTACAAATAACTGCAGTGAGCTTTAGCATCTGTTTTAAAATCTAAACTAAATAAGCTCAAGCTTTACATATTTTGTTTATACTAAAGTATTTTCGTGACACTAAAATTTTCAGGTTCAGCAGGCCAAAGAGTATGTACGACGACATGAGGGTCAACTTCAAGAAAGATTAGCACAGTCGAAAAATACCAAGGACATAATGGCGAGATTTAATATAATCATCATACGGGTAATTTTAAACCAAAAGATACTTTACAGAGAAATGTATAAGGAAGAACGAGTACATATAGGAATAATCTAATTACACAATTATTCATTGGAATTTTAGCAATGGCAGTACTTGAAAAGGGAAATGGCTAATTTGGCATCAAATATGATTCCGTGGGAACGCCGCATCAAGGAAATTGAATCCCATTTTGGCTCTGTGGTTGCATCCTATTTTACATTTCTACGATGGATTTTCTGGATCAATATAGTCATTGCTGCTACTCTAATATGTTTTGTTATTGTTCCAGAGGTAAGTAATATTATATAGTTGGGTACTGTACTATGTCAGGCTTTCTCTAAACACTAATCAAGATTGAATATTTTCATTTCCGGGCACATATACAGTACAGTTACAAAAAATAGATATGTACATACGGTGCACCTTCCTTTTGCTTGCTATATATTATACACTTAAGATTCCATGTTGCTTTTTAAAAATACATAATTTTTAGCTTGTTGCTGCTGATCCCGAAGCAGAGGGTAGTGACCGGAGAAAGTTTCCTATGAAATCGGAGGAGAAAACTGCAGCTAATTTGAGAACCTTGTGGGATTTTGAAGGTTTACATATTATTGTGATTTTTTGAAAATCCTTTGATTTTGGAATTTACTAATTAAAATTGTTGGATTAGGTAAACTCAAGTACTCTCCAATATTTTACGGATACTTTACGGATCAACAGGAAACCAAAGAAGGGTATCCTCTACCCCTGGGGTACTTCATCACAGGCCTAGCTGTCTACGTGTATAGTTTTGTGGCCATTTTAAGGAGGTGAGCCGGGGCTCTTAGAAATGGAATTTGTATAGTTAAAAACCCTTCTTGTTGTAAGTTGTATAATAATAATTATTAAATTTAGAATGGCAGACAATTCCCGTCAAAGCAAGCTTTCAGAGAAGGAAGATGAATGCATTTTCTCGTGGAAAGTGTTCACGGGCTGGGACTACATGATTGGTAATCCAGAGACTGCCTTTAATAGGTTTGCTTCAATTACTATGGGATTTAAGGAAGCTTTGCTGGAGGAGAAGGAGAAGAAGAAGGATGAACGGAAGTAATTTGTCTCCTTTCAAGTTCGTGGTATTGCAGTAGCTTTGATGCAAGGCTATTCCATTATACAATTATTTACTGTTTTTAGTTGGAAAATTATTGGACTCCGAATTCTAGCCAACTTCCTTGTCCTGCTCCTACTAATCAGCTCTGCATGGGCTGTGGTGATTGTGGTGGGACGGTCGGAAGCGGCAGAGAAGGAAAATATTACTAGTTGGTGGAGACAGAATGAAATTACCGTTGTGATGAGTTTAATCACCACCATTTTCCCTAATATTTTTGAGTTAATTGGAATGATGGAAAAGTACCACCCTAGAAGACAGCTACGGTGGCAATTAGCTAGGTAAATCCCTACTCTTTTAACCTACTCCAAGATTTTCGAATGCTCAAGGTTTTTCCAACCTCGGAAATTACAGAATTTATTCCGACATTGTCATTGACTGGATGATTTTTTTTATTCATTTACAGGATTATGATGCTTAACTTTTTGAATCTGTATACGTTGATTATTGCTTTGTTTGGGAAAGTTATTAATATGGTGAGAAAAATGGGATTACTCACATAAATAATATTAAATACGTATATGGTGCCGTGCTGTGTGATGAAACTTGTTTTTTTGTAAATTAGACAGTGGAGCTGGAAGCACTTCGTCCGAATCAAACCAGCACGACGATGTCGCCAACAATGGCGGGTGTGTCCCTGTCAACCTTGTCCACGACGATTGTGCCACTCACAATGACAACACTCTCTCCGTGTGGAGAGGTGGAAGTCATTAATTGTACTATGCTTGATGAGTATCATTCCCAATGGGCGATGAAGAATACAAATGCAACCGTTACTTTCACCACAAACGTAATGACTCTAACTCCATTGAGTACTAACTTGTCCTCTGCCATCGCAAATAACGATACGTTCAGTATACTTTCCCGATTAAGATTTAATGCCACAGGTGAGTTTAGAGTTTGAAACAAAAAATTCTTTTACGAGCTTGTCAATTATTAATTGCTTTGTTCACATGGTATCTGCTCACAAGTATATGAATACCTTAGATATGACACGACCGAAGGCTTTGACTCATTTGTGTTTTTGGGTACTCCAGAATTATGGAGATTATTTCATCAGCTAAGTCCCAAAACGGATTTAATTCAAGCAATCAACTCAACCCTGTCCAATCCAGACGTACGAGAATCTTTATACGAACTGGTCGAGAATGAGAACCTGACGTACTGGTCAAGGGATTCGGATTTTAATTTGAACGACAGTCAAATTTTGCTGCCAAAAAATGAAACTTCGCTAGCTGCAGGTCTGTGAAACGAAATCATACACGTGAGATTAGTGACAGGACTTTTTTTGTAAGGATATTGATTTTCAAAATTTGCTTCACAGCTCTGCCACTAATCATCAAATTTATGCTGATGTACTTCAAAAGTACGCTGCCATCTTTAGGGAGGACCACGCCATATTATCTCAACTACTCATCACCAGTAAGTCGAGGTACAGAAAACGTCTCCACCACTGAAATGCCAATTACATTAACGACAACAGAAGAATCCATGTTTTATCCTCGGAACTTTACCATCTCGAGAACACCCTTCCTTAAGCATTACTACAGTTTTTGGAACGAGAGCACCACACCACAGCCTCAGCCACCGAGATACAAGCGTCAGCAAAAGCAAAGAAATGGTAAGCGCACGACTCCCTCTTTTGCCGACTACCAATCCACAGATATTAGCGGGGAGATCTCGGACAACTACGATGACTACTATTACAATGGAGGGGATAATAATTTGAAAATCACCCCGAAAAATGGTATTTATGGGGATGGGAAATCCTTTACGAGGGGGGATATTCCTGGTGATACGGAGGATGTGACATCCAGCACAACGACAATGAGCCCCACTACTACGCCTATGCCAACAGAACCTGTTGAGGAGGAAGATATTGAGAAGTTTATGACTCAAATTGTCACCATTGTTAACATGGTATATATTTTGAAATTATACTTGCCCTAAAATACTTCTGTCTTATTCTTCCATAAAAATGTCCCTTCTTTAAATATGTTAAAACATTCCTCATATAAAATCTGGCATTTCTGTAGATATTGACGCACAACTCGACAAAGTACGACGATGCTGAAGTAACTAGACTGCAAGATTTTACCAAAATGGTGTCAACGGTATTTACTCGAATTGACACTTGGAAAACCACTTCCCCAAATTTCAATTCCACATTCTTTACCAACTACCAAACTAAGGTGCAAGATAATGAGAAGAAATTGTGTAAAGTTCGCATTTGTGAGGATGGATCCTCAAATCCTGAAGGGCTTAAAGAAGCCTTTAATTGCAGTGATGTAGTGTGCTTACTCACTATTTTGGCTGGACCAAGAGAAGATGGGTGCTGGGTGGAAAATACCAAACTCTGCATGCGTAATCATAAATTAGTAGTTATTTGCTACAATTTAAAAAAATTATCACCAGAAATATGATTTCGGGCTACATTATAACCAGCATGCATTTTTTTAAATTTTGCAGAAGAGACGCCAACAACTCAGTTAGCTACCACTACGGGTATGCCCATCCCCAACGTAACTGTTGAGAACAAACTACGAAGATTGTGCTGGGAAACAATGTTTGGACAGGAATTGGTTAAATTAACTGTCATGGACTTGGTAATATTTTCTTAATATCCCAAAATTGGTTAAAGATACCTCGAGCCTCAATAAATTTAAAAATTACAATATTTTGTGGAAATAGATTTTCACCGTGGCCTTCATATTCGTGATTGATTTTATTCGAGCGATCCTCGTGAGAGTTTTGAATCCCTGCTGGTGTTGGGATTTAGAAAAGCAATTTCCTCAGTATGGGGATTTTAAGATTGCAGAGAATATTTTACATCTTGTAAATAACCAAGGGATGATATGGTAAGAATTAAAGAGAGACGCCCATATTTAGTATAAAAAATTAAAACTCTTGATAAAAGACAGTCCGTTAATTTTGCATTGTTTTCATAGGATGGGAATGTTTTTCTCACCTGGGCTTCCTGCCATAAACCTGGTCAAGTTGATTATTCTGCTTTACATTCGCTCTTGGGCTGTGATGACTTGTAACGTTCCACATGAAACTGTTTTTCGAGCGTCTAGATCCAATAATTTTTATTTTGCACTATTGCTCTTCATGCTTTTCCTCTGCACACTGCCAGTTGGCTATGCTATCGTTTGGTTGCCACCATCTTGGCAATGTGGGCCATTTTCGAAATACTCAAGAATTTTCCACATCTTTACACAAGCTCTTTTTAGAGCTCTCCCCGTCAAAACCCATGAGGTATGTTTGCATCTTATGCATTATGTATATGAGACCCAGACCCATCTACGGATTCGTAATAATCATAATTTTGTTAAACAGGCCGTTAAATACATGGCATCCCCGGGTATCGTCATACCTCTGCTGGTTTTGCTAGTTCTAATTATTTATTATTTGCTCTCTTTAACGGGAGCCCTGAGGGAAGCGAATAATGATCTCAAGGTAAAGTTAATGATTACTAAAAAATTATTATTTTCTAATTACAAAATATTATTTTCAGGAAAACATTAACTCACAAATGAATAATGTGTTCAATAATACAATATTGGGTAAAAATAAAGATTCAGCTACGTCGGGAGCGAACGGAAGAACGACGGAAAATGTTTAGAATTGCAGGTGGCAAGAAAAAGGAGGATACACCTTTTAACCGATGGAAATCGCTTATTCCTGCTGCTAAAGCACAAGCAAACCCGGATGCCCCCGCTGAGCCCAAACCATCAGTTCTCACTACGGGAAAGCAAACAGGATTTGCAGGTTAGTGGTTCAAACATCACAGGGTAATTTATATGAAGTCAACGACCTTTGCTGAATGATTTGAGAATCCTAGTTTTTAACTATTACGGCGACTGACTGGACAATGAATATAAAAAGGGCAGAACATAGAATAACTTCGATAAAACGTGGTTGGCTGTAATATTTTCTATGGGATGTTGTAGGCATGGCTAAACGCGCAGCTCTAAAAGCAAAGAAGTTGCAAGAAGATGACGGAAATGCAACTGATAATGACCAAGTATCATTACCCGATGACCAGCCACTGAAGGGTCAAAAGTATGTACCACGAAAACCATCATGTACAGACTCAATAGCATCGACAAGATCGGAAATTCCGGTGATAAAAATTAGTAAAGATGATGATACTACTAAAGCTGCAACAGCCGGTCCAAGTGGCGTTCCCGGCCCAAGTGCTAAGAGTAAAATTGAACCAAACAAGAAAGCCAGAGTGATGAGAGCATTAATAAATGTGGCTAAGGTCAGATTTTGGTTTGAAATCATTAATGTAGTTTCTAGAGACTAGTCAGGCTTGTCATAAGAATTTTTTCGTGTACTCTAAAACTGGCTTATGGTATGCAAAAGGGTAGGAGTCGGGTGATACTGGAAAGGACGGAAAACCTTAAAGCGAGGGAAGAAATACTTCAAGCTGGACAACAATCTAGGTTGGAGAGTTTTCGCGAGAGTCCTTCTGAAACGATTCTTGAAGTAGATGAATTTGAAGACTCAGATGTTCGTCCGTTTTTCATTTGCTTCCAGTCGGTTGGTGCATGAAAGTTTCATAGTGAGGAGAGAGAGGCGAAATAACATAAATTTAAATTGTACGTTCCCGTTTGGTATGAATGTATTGTTTACTCGTTTGTGAGGTAAGTGCAGATGAGATACTAATTATTTATAGATAGTTTACCAGTACATACATACGATCCGAAGGTATTTATAAATGTGTTCCAAATTCGCAACCAACTCTCTTCAAGTCTTTCCTATTCAGTCAAAGCTTAAAGGCAAATTTTGTAAATTATCTTTGCTGAATTTTCGTGGTTTAGAATGTATTAAAGAAAACACAACTTAGTTGAATTTGCTTTTTATAATACTTAAATGGATTTTTACTCAATAATATATCTTAACAAATTGGCTAGGATGATTACTACTATCTTCATCAACAGAAGTTATATAAACTGCTATATAAGAATAAATTATCACGACTAAACGATCATTAGCTGAGAAAAAAATTAACTAATAGTATTCATAATAAAACCAATAGAACCTAACAATTTAGAGGCTAAGCTTGTGAGTCTCTAACTACAAGTAGACTCTTCACTTAACAATCAGTCCAAAAGCATTAACTAGTTCATATGTCATTCTCTCAAATAGTCAAGTTCATATTTTTCAAACGCAGAAAAGAAATATAATCATCACAAAGCATAACAAACGTAGATATTTATATACGTTACTGTCACACCAACCGAGGGGGGGGGGGTGAAACTTTCGCTAATTCGATCACACTTACATACATCATGGCACGAGTATTCAATCTTATTTTATAAAAATAATCTCTTGAACTTGAGTACGTGACATTGCTTCTTTAGCTGTACACAACAATCAGGCAGCGCTCCTTCCTCAGGTAAATACAAGATGCCCTGTTACTCTATCTAATCGTCAGCTACTTCCATATCTTTCCCTTTGCCACGACGAGGTGCTCGAGGAGGTCTAGGTTCACGTTCCTTGGCAAGTAGCTCAGGGGATGCGTCTACGCCCAACATTTCCGGAACCTTGGAAAGATGTATCCAAAGGCAAAGGGGGTTTGTTGATTCATAAATATAGAAAGTCTGTTTATGGAAAAACAAAAGCCCGTCCACTTTTTCTTGAAATGGAGGTTCTCCTAAAGACATCACAGATAACAAATCATCGGCAGGAAAATATCGCAGAGGTGTGAAGGGGAAAGGATTGAGTTCAGACTTTTCTGCTACACCAGATGTTTCCTCCAGCTTCGACTTTAAGAAGAACTGGCGACATTCCGTCTGCAATATGGTTTTAATATAGGATTCGTGTGGATTAGAACTAGCTCGCGCGCTATGCATCATATAAACCATAGAAGTGTGTCTGTGACTTACATCATAGTCAGTGCATATAATAGAATTCCAACACAAAACGTCCAAAATATAAAACTGTTGAGATTCTTCCGACCAAATACAATCAAGGATGGTAACTCCCCTGGCTGGGCCATCAAATATTCCTTCTACAATCAAAAATTAAATTCAATGAATTCATTCAAAGCATCTAGACCAAAAGGAGGTTGGATAGGGTTTTCCTACAGTATAAATTATACTTACGATTCTTTTGATATTTCCTTCCCGCAGGTAAACGGGACTGAAATTCCCCTATAAAATATCCACGTCTGGTAACCACCCGAGTCTTCCCCTAGAATACAAAATATTATGAAATTATGATCAACAACGCCAATTTTAAGTGTTATTGCTGCTTTTTTGTTTTAGGTGTTTATTCGTGTTCACCATTACCCGACTAGCAATTAATAGACAGCGCAATCCTACGGGGCACATAACACCCCACCAATTAGTTTCGAAGTCCTCAGGTTTCTCAGTCATCCATTCAGACATCATAACCCTTGCATGATCGTTCCAACGGCGATTCTATACAAAAATGGTAATGGTACAAATGATTGTCAATTCATACACTTTTCCAAAAAACTACTACTTTTCCAAAAAACGCAGCAAACAACAAAATATGAATTCGCACACTCACTGTAGGTCTTATCTGATATCGCCCTTGCCATTGATGATTACCCTGTCGCCGCTGTTCCTGAATCTTTACGAAATCATTGCTCTCATCCATTTCATCATCGCTCCAGTTATCGTTTTCAAAATGCCGAATTTTTTCCATCAGCTCATCACGACGTCTGTAAAGGTATATAGTAAAATTTAAATTATATAAATTTAAATAACCAACCCAATTCAATCGACAAAGAAGATCAACATAAATCCACCAAGTCTTGCAATTATTACTTTTTCTGCCAGCCCAAGATATGTTCACGTCGTTTCTCTTGAGATAATTTCGGGTCAAAATGCAATTTGGTAAATGTGAAGCTTCTAATAGCTTCCGACTTTTCAGCATCTTCCACAGCAGCTGGCTGACTGTCCTCCCTCTGGTATTCCGACACTTCATGGTTGGCAACTTCTAACCTCTCTTCCGGATTCAAAACCTTCTCATCATCCACGTACAAATCAGATTTTACATTTCCGAACTGCTCTTCGGATCCAACCAAACCATTTTCATTACATCCAAGAGAGTTCCATTTCGGAGCTGTAATTACTTTCACAGTCGCATCCACTGTGTCAACACTAGAAGGCTCAGGGCTCTCACTACCTCCATTGCTAGTCGCAGCAGCAGCCCAACATGATGGTATAGGAGCATTTTCCATGAAAAATCCATTAGGCTGTGGATTAAGCCTTATCTTTCCTCTCCCACAACCCACCGACTTATTCATCTTCTTGCTGCTTTTAAATGGGTACAAGTAATTATCTAAAATATATATAACAGACAAGTTTCATTAAAACCTTCGTCACTGAAAACTTCCAGATACACAACCAAATCATTTAAATATTCCTTATCTCCACCTCCATCTCTATACACATTTCACAATGCTTTTATTCCCGTTCCTACTAGATATCTTACTTTCACAAGTCAACTGCCAGTATTTAAATCAGTAATGAAATGCATCAATAGTTCACTTCTAAACAAACAAATATGCTATAATTAGAAGTTACACAAAGATTTCGTAGCTGCTAAACTCATAATACGTAAGTAGGGTACTAATTACAACACTTCGAACAAAACCCACCGAGTCTAAGAATTTAAAAAATTTCAACCGCCAGTCCGGCTTCCTTTACCTTTGTTTTAATATGTAAATCCGGAAAACTCACTCTATTAACCCAAACTCCAGTGTCAGCCAAGTTCCAAAATAGTCAATAAAGTTTGGTAACTGCACAAGAAATTATAAGTGAAATATTCTAGAAGTAGCACCTCTTTCGAAATAAGGCTTTCAACTTAATCAGCCAGTCAAAATATAATCTTAATGATGATAAAGCGAAAATACGCGTCACAAAGACACGATAGATATCTGTAGCGTATATCTCCTTCTGTGGCAGAGCTATAGACTTTAAACTGGGCTTTATAAGTATGTGGTTATGAAGACTCGTTAACCAAACTGTCGGTTAAAACTCCACGGAAGGGACTGAGAACGTATATCGAAAGTAAGTAACTTCTTTAAACTGTTTTAGTATACAAGCCCGCATCGTCCTTGCTGCTATGCACTTGTACTTTTAGTGAGCAGGTACGTATATACATACCATACACATACACGAAATATAAAAACATTTCAAAACCTTTCGTAATTTGTATGTACCGCGCCCAAGATCTCACTCAAGGACGGAGTGCCTGCATTGAGTACTATGACTGACTTTGAGCCAGAGCCATGTTTCTGCCATTACGTTATCTATATTTCTATCCGGACTGGTCGGAATATTCTTTTTGTAATTAGCTCCGTTGAGCTTACTGGCATAGTGATGAGAAATCATCACG
>JAQFXU010002059.1:0-23271 GCA_034693705.1 Spatulosminthurus flaviceps
CTTGACTTGAGTGATAAAATCATGGTCAGGTATAGATAAAACTTGAACATGACCCGAAAGGCTCAAGTACAATTTTGACCCGAACTTGAACGGGACTTGAAAAACGCGAGTTTTACTTGAACTTGATCGCAGCTCTAAATTTCTCTCCTATTTGAGGTCCAATAGATTTCAATAATTTACTCTCCCTTTAACCAATTATTAACCAAAATGTAGACCTACGTGAACAAAATTTGGAATTTTCAAACTCAAACTTTTATGGGTGGGACGAAAAATTGTGCTCAGAGCTTTTTGACCTATGCGAGCGAACTTTTGCTGATATGACCAAAATTTGGGACCATGTAACCATACACCATGTCAGAATGTCCGACCATGGAAAAACCTATATAATAATTCTAATAGAATTAAGTTAAAAATTTCTATAATGTTTTGTCATATGGATTTTGTCATTTTTTGAGCAAAGGGTTTATAGAGGCGTGGAAATTTACATGTCTACTGGGAAAGCTCTCGACTTTTCCCTGGGCCTGAGATTTATAAAGAGTGAGCATGAGAACTTTGAAAATTACTCGATGCATGAGATTTAAATATTATTAGAGGAAGGTATACGAGTATGAGACTAAAACAAGACATGCTATTATTTATGAATGTAGTTCATATAATAGGAAAACATTATTTTAATCTGCTTCTCTCCTAATTCGCAATACTGACACGTTTTAAGGAATTGACATGATTTAGCCCAACTGCCTCAGAAGGGATGCTTTATGATATCTCCTCCCTGCGGGAAATGAATTATTATTAAACTAAACTTGAGAAAGTTCTCTGGTCACGTATTGACCATATCAAAATTTCAGCCGCGTTCAGTTCACGTGGGCTTCTCTTATTTCTTCCTATTGGACAATGCAGCAGTGTGGATGTGGACACATTATGTATCGTTCGAATTGGATAATAACTGGGTTACCTCTGTCCAGATTTTGGTAATGTCAATCCAAAGGCTCTCAACTGTAGAAATTTTGCACTCTTGAGTCGAAACGGTAGTTAAAATTCCGGCGGACCACAATTTATTCTCCTCTGGGTTTCAAGTGGGATGACATATCCGTGGAAATTTCCATCACGTGGTTGATAAATTTTTCAGTCGGATCGATGGAAATTTCACTCATCTATATGGTTCCAAATTTGAGCCAACATTCCTAGAAATTTCCCTCACTTTGGTATGAATTTCAACCCAATATCTAATTTTTAGTCCACATTATGTATTATTGAGCGTAAATTTGATAACGTTGGTTCCAAATTTGGTCTTATGGGTTGAATTTCTGGTCTCCTTGGTCAATTGACATATATGAAGAAATGATATTCTCAGAAAGTTGCAATTTCCCTCACATTTGGTCTACATTTTGGTTACAGCAGCGCACAATAGGAAATTTTCTCTCTTGCAGCACACTTGGATTTTTTGGCAAAAACTGAAGTGCGTCACTAAATATGGTAAAAATATTTTTTTTGTGTATCATAACTATCCTCATCATTTTTCAGAAATTTCAACTCCCTACCTTTACCATAGGGGCTACCAAGGGGCCTAAGGTGAATTTACACACAATAATGGATCGAGTTAAATATGGAATACTCTCTTTCCTAAATGCACTCTCGTTAAAGAGGGTATGGACGAAGGAGGATGGAAAAAATGGAAAAAGAGACAAAAAATGATGGAGATTTTTTTAGACTGGCCAAGAATTGCCTAAAATGTTGTATGACTTTAGAAAATAATAGCCAATTAGGCCAACCAAACTGTTGGGGTGAACCTATTTTTCACACTATATTTTATCATAATTTTATAAATCCCGTTTTACAAAGATATATGATGTTCTGGATGAAAATTTAGCACAACTTTATCATTTAATTGCTCAAAAGCCACTACCCGGACAGAAATACGGTAGGTACCGTTGAAAATAGCTCTAGCCCAGAGCTTTCCAATGATATTTTATACATGAAAACCCAAAGGTATTATCATAGTGTAAAACATAGGTCCACCCCAACAAATTGGGTTGCCTATTTGGCTATTATTTTCTAAAGTCATACAACATTTTAGGCAATTCTTGGCCAGTCTAAAAAAATCTCCATCATTTTTTGTCTCTTTTTCCATTTTTTCATCCTCCTTCGTCCATACCCTCTTTAACGACGGTGCATTTGGGAAAGAGAGTATTCCATTTAACTCCATTGTGTGCAAATTCACCTTAGGCCCCCCTTGGTAGCCCCTACGGTAAAGAGGTAGGGAGTTGAAATTTCTGAAAAATGATGAGGATAGTTATGATCACACAAAAAAAAATATTTTTACCATATTTAGTGACGCACTTCAGCTTTTGCCAAAAAATCCAAGTGTGCTGCAAGAGAGGGGAAATTTTCTATTGTGCAGCGGTCCGATAAGTTTCTATATTAATAGACACCGCAAAGCTATATATCGTCGGGTAAAGTCCAAAAGGCGCTATAATTTTCGTAACGTTATGGGAAAAACAAAATTATAGCGCCTTTTGGACTTCACCCGACGATATTAATTTTTCTAGAAATCCCCAAGTATTTCCTCTTTAGTTTAAAAGAAAGCCATTAGTTGCTCTATACAACCTCAGGCTTTTCTCACATGCATTTTCTCCATATCAGCTCTGAGAGTAAACATGGAGGATATTTAATATAATTTCCCTCCATGGAATAAATATTACTGGGAAAAATTAGTGTGCCATAATGTTACTCAAAAAAAAAAAGGAATCATGTCAGGAGTCTCATATCATCCTGTAATAAATTATTGTCCAATGAAAAGTCACTATACGACAATAATTTGACTAAAATTCACTCACGACCACGACCTTTATGATGCATAGCTGCTGCAGCATAAGATAAGAACATTTACTTTATACGCCAAGGAATAAAAGTACTAATAATATAATAATTAGGACGTGCATAGAAGTAAAGTAATAATTGAATTGCAGGTTCAAGCTCTACCACAAATCAACAAGCTAATAGGTACAGATTACCATTTGTCCAATGTCATATATGATTATTCATTCTCCCCTCTCTCCTGACAACACTCACCATGTTACATATTACCTCCTTTCATTATTATTACAACGCCGCCGCTCTATACCATTATTATATGTATTTATATAACCAGACTATAACCATGTCAAAGTCTATACGGAGTATTTATTATGGTAAAACCACATTCTCTATATGTCCCTACACAACATATACTTGGAGTCATGTTATCCCTCACATTATATAATATGTTGACCCAGTGAAATGCAAATATAGACCTAGTAGAAAAATCCTTTTGACATATAAATATTTACAACAACTTGGGCCAGAAAAGTGAATATAAATTGAGTGATTTCTTATAGCAACCAGAACATTTACATATGCCTCTTGTCCTCCAGCCAAATCCAAAGTGTCCATTGAGTGGAAGAGAGTCTCCATATAAGTAGCTTGTAATTCAATTGTTTTCTCGCTCCGTCCTATCTGCCATGTAAAATACCTCATTTGTGAGTGAGCTTGAACGAGTTTTCTATATGTGCATTGTATATATGGAAAACAACTCGTAAACAGTCGAGACCATTTTTACGATATCATTTGTACGTCTTAAAAATTATTCTATAGTGTTTTTTTTTAATTAATAAAATGTGTTTTCTATATGCTCAGCTATTTCTATTGTATTTGTACTTGTATATTTTTTATGTATAATAGTATTGAGTAAAGGAGAATCAAGGCATTTGTGCTAGCTACCATTTACATAAGAATAAGTAGTAATAATTATTATTAGAGTATTCAAAAACTGAGTTTTCATAATGTTTTATTTTCCTTACTTACGTAGAGAAAAAATTCAGGTAGTCAATCATGATTTGTTTACAAGTTGATATTGTTTTCCCTCATGGGGTAGCATTTATTCTATGGGTTTGTACACATGCGAAGGTGCAGAAGGAGTGGATAAATATGTTAGTAATTGCAATTAGAATTAATGGGATGAGTATAGGAGGACGTTGTGTTCGGCATCCGCACCGATGATTAAGACCAAGCTGAATGATAATTTAACGGGAATGTTGACCGATGCAAATAGGAAAAGCGCTTGAATTTTAAAAGATGTGAATAAAACTTTGACACATGGATTTGAAGCTCAAGGTCATAGCTCAAGTAAATTTCCAAGGATTTCACAAATCGTCCGACTATGATGAGGCAGAATAATAATTTACCACTATGACTACTCTGGACCTTGAATTGCAAATCAAATCACTGTGTTATCTAATTCTCTAATAATTATTATTGTAGGTTTACCAACTAAGCTTTTTAGTAGCACGGAGGAATTTTTAAACGTTCTGACCCATAGTTTGACGGATGAGATGGAAATATGGGTCAATATGACGGAAGAGCTGAAAAACGTGGGGGAAATTCTGGGGCGGTGTGAGAAAATATTTTGACGGATACGACCGATGAGATGTTGACAATAATGCGATTGAAGGTCTGAAGAAAACCCAAATTTCCAGGGAGGGATCCTTGATGTGAAGGAAATTTCACTTGATGGGTGGACGATGCGACTAAAATTTTGACCAACGTAATGAAAATTTCGTTCGGCCAATAATGCAACAGAAATTTCTACCAATGCAATTCATTGGAAATTTTGACCAATGCATGGGAATTTTTGACCAATGCACTGCATGGGAAATTTCGACCAATGCAATGCATGGGAAATTTTGACCAATGCAATGCATGGAAAATTTTGACCAATGCAATTCATTGGAAATTTTGACCAATGCATGGGAATTTTCGACCAGTGCAAGGGAATTTTTGACCAATGCACTGCATGGAAAATTTCGACCAATGCAATGCTTGGAAAATTTTGACCAATGCAATGCATGGGAAATTATGCCCCATGCAAGGGAATTTTCGACACTGCCAGGGAATTTTTGACCAATTCAATGCAAGGGAAACTTTAACCAACGCAATGCAAGGGAAATTTTGACCAAGGTGACAAGGATTTTTAAAAAACCAAGCTAAACGCTCACTTGTAGAAATCACATAAGCTAAGCAATTACAAAGGTATGTATACATTTTAATTTTACTATGAACCTGAGTTCCATCAAGTATACCTCATCTCTCCAATATAATAATCTAATACAATCCTATATTTACCTTCATAAAAAAAAATATCCCCATATTATCCACCAGCAATACAACTTCCCTTCAAAAAAAAAACTAAATGAACAACTTCAGTGTAATCAATTGATAAAAAAAACCCTACGATACATGAATAATACATTGAAATCCCCTACCCATTCACTATATATTCAGAGCCTCAACAATCTTTTTGGCACAAGCAGAACTTATACCATCCCTCCTCAGCCCTATATAGATATATTCCATAGAGCTATATGACGATGAAGGAAGAAGCTTGGAGTAAACAAAAATCTCTCTTGGCAATAGCCCCAAAGTATATTAAAATATTCCAATAGCAATAATAATAATTATTATTATTGCCGATGAAAAGACTAAGAAAATATAATCCCTATATAGAGGAACTCAAAGAATTATTAGTGGGCTCCGAGAATGAGAGTTGCTATTTTTTACAAATCTTCTCAATATTCACCTAACATCCACCACACACACATCATGTAAAATCCTCAAGAATTCTCTCTCTCCCTCCTACTCAATCATATGAATACGCAATTTTTCAAGCTTCCCTTTTTACATAATACATTGATTTGACTGACCATCACATTGATATCAAGTCTCCATTAAAAATATCTATACTGAAAAAAACACAGCATTATACATTTTATCATCTCTCTGTATAGGGGAGAGAGAAGAAGCAAAAAAAAAAAGATTAAGACACATTTCTCAAAGTAGTCAGCCTTGAGAGGTGTTAGGGAAAAGTAACCCTTCACTTACATATATAGTGGAATGGTCAGCGTAGGAACAAAGTACTATATATTTTTATGTAACCTACATATCGTGGGCTAAAGTGCAAAAGGGACTATAATTTTGATTTTCCCATAACGTTACGAAAATTATAGCCCCTTTTGCACTTTAGCCCACGATATATATACTTTTATTATTACTACTCTCGAAAAATCCTCTGTGGGGTTAAAAGTGGAAAAAAATTACATACTCCTTCATATTACTAAATCATAGGCCAGAATGCTAATTCTCCATAGAATCCTTCTACGTATATGTACATATCTCTCTCTCTCTCTCTCTATCTTTGTCTTCCCAAACCACATACATTTTTACCATTATCTCTCTACTACTAGCCCTCTCTCACTCCCTATCCCTATCTTATAAAAACACATACTAAACATTACTCACATATCGTCGGCTAAAGTGCAAAAGGGGCTATAATTTTGTTTTTCCCATAACGTTACAAAAATTATAGCCCCTTTTGCACTTTAGCCCACGATATACTTTATATATATACATTAGCCCTCCACTGAGCACTCATTTAACTCTGATGTATATTTTCATAGGAATAAAGGAAGTATGTATATAGGGGGGGATTAGCCTAGGCAAAAAGTCCCATGGAGTAAAATAGGATAGAATATAAGGCGGTGAAGGTAAAAGGTGAACTCTTGCAGAGTCTGTGACACTCGAGAATTGCTCGCATCATTATTTTTATTGTTCTTCACACGTCCACTACATATTTATATATATATAAATTTTACTACCATTTTATAATAGAGTGATACAAAAACAACAAGAACTTGCTCCCTCTCTTCTTCTTATATCCATAAACATGTGTGAATGACTCCATTAACCATATTACCCCTGAAAAAAAAATCATTCTCATATCTTCCTCATCCAATTCCATCCCTTTCCTGTACTATACACACTACTCCAAAATATATATACAAGAGGAACAATTTATTTTGGAGGGAGGAGGATGAACCGAAACAAAAAATTGTGGTTTAAGGAGTGATTTAAAAAAAAAATTTGTGGGAATGAATAATAATGTAATTAGCGTTGATAGACGTTTTTATTACTCAAGGTTCTTTATATAGACCCGAGAATTACTATTATTGTTTCCTATATAGTTGTGTTGAAGAAGAAGTTGAAAAAAATTTATGACTCCAGAGCAGCCCAAGGGAAATTGAGAGTTTAAGAGGGAGCTTGAGTCAATATTCAATGTGTGGAATTTCAAAGTGTGGAGTGTTGAAAGTGTTGATAGAGAGAGAGAGAGAGAGGGAGAGAGAGAGAGATTTAAAATTATCCGTGAGAATTTAAATGAATGTTGTAAATACAAAGAGAATACAGGGCTAAATGTTTAGCTGTAATAGTTCAATTCTGATTCTTGTTTACCATTTGTGGGAGTGTGGATTTGGCTTGACTGTGAGCGGAAATGTAATTGGGATTGCGAGAATCAAATTTGTTTTTAATTTTACCGCCTTACTCTGACTCTGTGCTCGGGAATTTTAAAGGAGTCATTATCAAAATTTATGCGGAAGAACGCCCTTCAAAAGTATGTTACCAATGTAAGGAAAATCTATATACAAGAAAAGTGTGCACATATTTGTATAAATCCGAGATTTTTGCAAGATTGGAAATTTTTTTCCCGCCAAAAATATTTTTGAGAAAAAGTCCATGAAATATAGTTGTTGTGATGGTGGATAAATTTTAAGGAATGTGTGATAACAAAAATTTTGAATTTTAATAGAAGCTAAGTTTTTGTGGTCCATGTGTTTATATTATATTACGCAATAATAGTGGATTTCCAGTACTCTTCAATTGACATCTCTCTATATGGTTCCCTATGACACAGTGAAAATTCACCGTGACTTCGCATCCCAAGTAACTTTACCTCCGTCTGGAGTTTCAGTTTGACTTGGATATTATCCTTCGTATATAAATTATTTCTTTAAAGCATCTCCTCAATATCTTCCTATACAATATTATAACCAATCTATTAGTCAAATTTCCCTTGACAGTTTTATTATAACGGGCTTTCATTGAAACTTGTATATGAAAGGTCAAAGGGTAGGTATCAAAAATTATGAGTGTCTAAAAAAATCTTTGGAAATTGATTCATTCCCATGAATTCAGAGTGGAAGTAAGAGTTAACTTAGTGGGAAGGGAGTTGGATGTGAAGTGAGTGTTAAAAAGTGAGTTTATATTGGGAGGAAAAAATCCCTCCTATAGAGTGAGAGAGGTAGGTTCTTAATGAGTCAAGTGAATTTGAGTGCATGGGGATTTTTCCGCGTATATATATAAATTTACATGTGCATATACATGGGAGAAGGGAGGAGGAGGAGGAGGAGATGACGGTGACGGGAGGAAATTTCAAGAGTCATGATGAATGATGGGATGGTTGGGGAAAAAATAGTCAATTGATCCCGACAGGAGCCATCATCACCGTCTATATTTTCCATCCCGTCCCATTCCTTAGTATTACTCATTTGCTATCCTCCACCATCCTCCGGGTGAGGAGCTCCTGAGTATTGTATAGGACCAACTTCCTCTGAGGCTCTCGTGCGTATATAATTTTTCATTATACTTTATTTCCTAGATCTCTTGACATTGATGTTGTGTGTGTGTGTGTGTGTGTGTGTGTGTGGATATTTGTATGAGATTCTTTTCTTAGGGAGGGTTTTTTACGTGTAAGAAAAAATAGCCTTCTTTTAACAAATGACAATAATGCGTTTTTGCTGGGCTGCCAATATTTTGACAAGTTGGCGATGAATCGTTGGAGCCGTGGACGATAAGAGAAAACTTGTCACTCATGTTTCCACATAACTACATTTTGCCGTTAGTGTAACCTCAGAGGTTAGAGAGAGAGAGAGAGAGAGAGAGAGAGAGAGAATTTCTTGCCCATTGAATTTTTATCATTTGGTGACTCTCAGAGTGAGAGGGGCAGTTGGAGGAGGTCAGAGTTTTATTTGTAATAGCCTAGATTTTTCTGAGATATGGCAGGTTTTTCCTCCGTATAAATAGCTATTCAAGTGTAGTCAATGTGGTTATAAATTGATGAGCCCTAAAAATAATGGAGTAAAAACAAAATAATTTGGGGAAGGGAAAACCTGTGTGGCAAGTGTATGTATGGTGATCATTTATTGAAGAGGAATTTTCCGGAATAATTATCATTTCCCTTTATTTGATGTAGTAGTCATTTACTATGGAAATTATCCTGGTTTTAGTGGTTCTATTGTATAAAAGATAAGACCCATAATGTTAAGTGGGAGTGGGTCAGAAGGGTGGATTTTCCTGATCAAGTATTTATGTTATAGTAATCTATATATAGCGGATGTCATGGTCAATTAGGGTTTTATCCAACGATGGAATTATTATTTTGATTGAAGCGACGAAAACTTTTCCTGTTCTGACTCCAGGATTATTTGACCAATGACTTTTAGATCCAATAATGCATCCATACGAATTGTAACTACATTTTGACTCAGACTTTGACTCATTGAAATAAAATTCCGGACGATGTTACTAACAATATATGAAATTTTGACACCAAAATCTTGACCTACGGGCAATCAAATTTCCTTGTCATTGAAAATTGTAACAGACACATTCAAAATGTAAGAGGGAAAACTCTAGAGCCAAATTTTCGCAATTAAAATTTTAACCGATGATGCAATCAAAATTATACAATAAAAATTTTAAACGATTCAGCCAAAATTTTTGCAATAAAAATGTTAATCAACCAATGCAACCATAATTTTACAATAAAAATTTAAGAACCAAAATTTTAACAGACACATTCAAAATTTTACATGATAATTGTACAGCCAAAATTTCACATCTCAATTTTACAATAAAAATTTTAACTGGTGCAACCAACATTTTACATCTCAATTTTACAATGAAAATTTTAACCGATACAACCAAAATTTTACAATAAAAATCATACAACCAAAATTTTACAATAAAAATCATACCACCAAAATTTAACAATAAAAATCATACAACCAAAATTTTAACCAACACAAAATTTTTTTTAACCGATCCTACCCAAATATATGGACCACCGTTGCTGAAATATTGACCAATTTTAATGCAACCCAAATTCCCTACACCCTTCCTAAAGTTTCTTCCGGCCAGTTCAACTTGAGCCAACCCACACCTCTGACATCCGCCCAATAATGACTTGACCGACATTTGGAAACAAAATCCTTGAATAATTTCAGGCTCTATAGGTTAGGCCACCCGGGGATCCACGAGTTATCCGAGAAGTCAGATTGCCTAAACTAGAATTATTATTATTGTACCTATGGGAATAATATTGCATAATATTTGAGAATGGCCAAAGATTAGGATTATTTATGTATAGGTTGAAGTGAAAAGGCTCTTTTTCCATAGTCCTGCTCTCTCCTTCCTCATGACCATAAATATACACATCCAATAAGTTACTCCAGCTCTTATGCCTTTTCCAATCTCCTACCCCCGCATCATCAAAGGAAATGGAAATCCGAGCTTAAAATCCATGAATAGCAATTGATTATCCACATCCACATAGGAAATCCTAGGAGGGATTTAGAACCAAAGAATTTGATACAGTTGCTCAGAATTACCAAAGATTGGGAGCTTAAAATTGATTTTTCTTATTATTTACCATGTGTAGCATATGACGAAGAAAGAGGATGAGTGGGATTTTGAAGGAAGGGAAGACCAAGATAGGAATCTCTCAGCCCTGGAATATCTCCGGCTACGGAGAAGGGCCTCAGCCGATGAAACGCCTCGGATATTTTCTTTGAGAGACAAATTACGACTCCCAACAACACCCACCACCGCCACTCAAGAGAGAAAGAAAAAGGAAAGTCACTCTCCTCACCAAGAGTATAATTTTCCCAGGCGGATATGGTTTTGTTTGATGAGTGTCTGGCACTGGATTTTCCTCCACTTATTCACACTCCCCTCGAAAAACTCCTCGGCTGATCCAGCCATTGAAATTAGACGACATCGGAAAAGATCCTGTTTTCATCCTCACACTACTACTCCTACTACTACTACTACTACAGCTCAGAATTTGCCAAGTTTGGGAGTGGATGGAGTGACAATTTACCAACATGATATTATTATGGCAGGAGGGGAAAAAGAAGTAGGTGATGTTCAGTCTCGGTCCGATCCATGTTTTACAAAGGAGGAAGGAGCCGGAGAGGAGAGAGCTTGTTGCAGTGGTGGAGTTGGTCTTGTTCTGAGGAGAGGAAGGAGAGGAAGGATTTGGAGTGGGAGCAGCAGTAGGAGCAGTGGAAGCAGTGGAGTTGCTCAAACTGGAGGAGAGCTCGTCGATGGAGTAGACGACGAAGAAGAAGGAGTGGGGAAACCGGTAGGAATTGGCGCTCGCCTTCTTCACCTCTCAGTCGTAGTCGTAGGGTTGATCGGGACGGTTGCGGTCCCTCTGAGCCTCGCCCTATTCTTCACCATTGTCTTCTCCTCATGTGCTCTATTTCTCCTTACGATTCTCCTTGTCATAGAACAACAACAACAACAACAACAACAACAACAATCATCCCAAGGAAATCAAAGTGACAATTTGAAAGAATCTGAGAAAATTCAAGTTAATTTAACCCAGCGTAATATTAATCCCTTGAGAGAGAAAAAAAGTGTGGGAAAAAATCATTTTTCCCTCATCTCTCAAGCTGAGCTTCAAATAGAGAAGCATCTTTTTACATTTTGGTGGCTCCTCTCCCTGTCTGACTGGATTGTCTCCTCAATTGTCAACTATTATTTCCAGGAGGACTTTGACTCTCTCTCGGAATTGAAAATAAGTGTGACTTGGTCCGTGCAAATATTTGCCTCCTTCGTAGTAGCCAAATTATTTTGTTTGGAGGAGGAGTGCCCGGGAATTTCCAACTCATCCGGAGTCTTTCTCTCCCGACTATTTTCTCTCCATGTGATTTTTGTTCGGGAGTTGGGAAGTGAGTTGTTTTTGGGTGGGAATCTCCCTCCGACTCCTACTTTCCCCTACTCTACTATTCTAGTGAATGTGACGAGCTTGGGGGGATTGATTTTGGCCAGATTTGTCAAGGATTTTATTTTCAATGATTTAAATAAGTGTTGTGGCGGCTCTTGTAGTTACTACTACTACTCTGAGGATGGCTGGACCTCGGGTAAAAGTCTGGCTCAAAGTAAGGCTAGTAACATTGGCTCAGTTCGTAGGAGTAGTTGGGGGACGAGTGACACTTTAAATGTCAATTGGGGAATTTCTGAGGGAATTAACCCGAGTCCATTAGAGGGAGAGGAAGAGCTTTTTGGAGGGAGAGAAAAAAAGTTATCCATCACTTCAATCAATCTTGTGGAAGAAGAAAGTGATCATCCTAGGATTTGTGAGGGGAGAGCGGGTTATTGTAGGAGCAGTGTTGTTGGTGCTGGTTACGGTGTAGAAAGTCAACTGGGTGAGAGTTCTGGGACGGGAGGAAGTAGTAGTTGTAGTTTAAGAAGAAGAGGAAAAAGTTGGTTGGGAGATTTTGCGGCCACGGAGAAGCTGAGTGGTGACGGTGAGAAAATCCGAGTGGAGGGAAGAGGGGCGAGAGAGTTAGCCGGACAAAGTCCTCCGCTCGCGATAAAAAGTGGCAGTGTGGACCAACTGTCGGATGAACAGGCCCAAGCCCAACCTCAAGATCATCAGGACCGGAGGAGAGCTTTAAACTTTTTCAGCTTGAGCCGTTGCCATAGTGTCGTTCATATTGTGTCAAACCCGGGAAGTGGAATTGAAAAGATGCGGCGGACGTCGCTCCCAGCTGCGCTCCCAGCCCAGAGACACGCGATTCATCATGTATGTTTTTTTTTTTGGGAAAATTCTTCCTTCATTCATTTTCCATCTATAGGGCCTTGAGCATATTGAAGGAGCATATTTACAGGATTTACATATTACATAGAGGGAGTGGGGAAAATTGGAGGATATTTTCTTTGATTTGATTTATATGGATGGCGTTTTTTTTTCTGAAGCGTTTCGGAAAAGCATAAAAACCAGATTGCTTGAATTTTACCGTTTCCATTTACGCTGCTCGTAGTTTTATGATTCTTTTTTTTTGGGGGGAGAGAGAGAAAAAAAAATTTAAACCTATTCTCTAGGTTATGGTGTCTTTTGAAGGATTGAGAAAATTTCCAATGCTAACAATTTTTCTCTTGATGCGAGGGAAGTGAGTCTCATAAATTGGATCGTGCCACACGCTTACCGTCAAACCTCCTTTTGAGCTTTTTTATACTACAGGGAATTTGTTCCGTGAGAATTCTTAAGGAGGAGGCTGCAAGTGATGGTTCATAATTGGATACAAATCTATATAACAAGTCTGCAAAAGTTTCGGCGGTCCGTATTTGGAACGAGCAATATTTCTTTAGAGTCGTTCAAAATTCACGTGTCGATTTTGTGCACACCCAATGTATTCTTGAAAAATTTTGCTCGTATCGGCCCAAATTCGGGTCACATCGGTCAAAATATCCTTGAAAATGTTGTTCATATCGGCCAAAATTATGGTCTCATGGGCCAAAATATCCTTGCAAATGTTGTTCGTGTCGGCCAAAATTCTGGTCACATCGGTCAAAATATCCTTGAAAATGTTGTTCATATCGGTCAAATTTCCGATCACATCAGTCAAAATATCCTTGAAAATGTTAATCATATATGCCAAAATTCCGGTCACCTCAGTCAGAATTTTGTTCCTATTGGCCAGAACATTCGGGTCACCTCAGTCAAAAATTTGCTCCATCTCAGTCAAAATGTCTTGCTCACATCCATAACATAACTTTATATGACAACGGATTTTCGTCATAAGGATTTAAATATCCACCAAAATATGACTCATAAAGATTGAAAATATTACGTCCAATAGGAGCAGATCAGCTCAAGAAAGAAGGTTTGACGGTATAAAAGGATCCTGTGTCGCAAGGGAAAATGTTTGGAAGAGAGCCCTGGTTTCTCTCCGGACCCTTGAATTATTCATTGTAATGGATCCGAACATAAAAAATGTAATAATTTCATTCATATTAGCTATAGATTGCTCCTCCAGGGAAATTTTTATTCTAGGAACAAAATCTTTGGGATTTTCCCTCTCTTCTAAGGATACATATTATCTATCTATACATACTAAATAGTACATATCGTCGGCTAAAGTCCAAAAGGAGCTATATGCAGAAATCGCTTAAACGGGAATTAGCATGTACTACAATGTATAAGCGAGTTGTGCATATAGCTCCTTTTGGACTTTAGCCGACGATATATACCATATGCAAATGGAATCAACTTTGAACATCCCCAGAATATAGAAAATATCCCCTACACTTATATCATATCCTCTCAAAAAATGTACACCCATACACATGAGATCATACATATGAAACGTGTATGAGAAATGTACAAGTGAAACCATTTAAGCAATAATATTGCCCCGGCTTCCATAGGGACCTTCCCAAACATATTGAATGCGGAGCTTGAAATATTCACATTGAAGAAAAAATGTCATATGAAAAAACGGGAAATATATATATTTTCTATGTATTGAGAACAGCCCTTTGGCTCCAACTACAGCTGTTGAGGAACCATCCAAAAATATTGAAAGCTTTGAGTTGAGAGAGTGCTGGCTGGCTGGCTGGCTCTGTGTGTGTGTGTGAGAGAGAGAGAGAGAGAGAGCACAGCCAGAACTCTCTCTTCCAGAACAAACCTGTGTATGTGTATGGGGACGTGTGTATAGGAACGTGTTGGTGTGTAGTAGAAGTGTCTTTTAGTGGATTTTGAATGGATAAATATAGGAGGACCATAAAATCTCCATGTAAGACGGGCAGGCCGGGAAAGGGAGATAGGGGAAAGGAGTGGAGTAGTTTTGAAAAAAAGTCTATATATGAAACGGGAGAGCATTAAGTAGATCCGAACAAGAATAAACTTTCATTTGGTTCCCTACTTACTTATCACATTCTCATGCGTCAGTCAGCGTCAACTGCTTTTATCGTTCTCGTCCAAAATCCCACTGAGATACATTAGAAAGAAGGTGTTCTCTACGACTTTTCCTATTACTACTACCACACACACACACACACACACACACACACACACACACACACACACACACACAAACACACACACACTCACACTTTACCACCAACCCGGACTACATAGAAGATATTCCATTGGAATGACTAAACTTATACATTACAAATAAGCCTCACATCAGCTCTTATTCTTACATATGCACATTCCATCATCCGAAAAAGTCACTAGCATTTATATGAGTTTCCGGGCCCAAGTATTAATTCCTATGTTACTGTTACTGCTCCTCTACTTACTATATCTACCCCTACTACTATGTACAAGACTCTTGGAAACGTTGACTCTATGTGGTTAGCCTCGGGAAAAAAATCAACTTTACATTGCTGTCATTCCATTAGCCAATGTACTTGCCTCATTCCCAAATACCCGTCGTCGTATTTTTTAACTGCGTATGTAAAGACAGCTTATTTTATCGCACATTCTCTCTCTCTCTCTCTCTCTCTTTTCTTACTCTCTCTCACTTACTATATGATATTTCTACCCAGGCAAAGAAAAGTATCCGAAATGATTGTATCGTATATTTTCTTACGTCCTACTATGTAACCTGTCGGGGAGTGAGACTTGTTTTGGAACAGAGATTCTGGGCTAATTATTTTATGGCTTCATTCATTCTCATAACATGCTATATAGGCACTGTCAAGCTCAGGAGCCATTGAAATTTTTTCCTCTATTGCGATACACAGGGAGGAACAAATTAAAAATTATTTGTCTTCCCACGTGGGGTATAGAGTATTTTGGTTGACATGAACGGACATTTTTTCCTCTTTTTTTTGACACAAAGTCTAGATATGTTGTAGTATTGAACAATTTATATGTAACTGGAAATATCCTTCGGTCGCTCACGGAATTTCATTCACATGAGCTGAAATTTTGTGCCCAACCGTGGACATTTCCTTATCATGAAAGGGCGACATGTCCTTTTCAACGGTTGACATTTTTTTCGGCACAGGACGAAATTTCGTTATCACAGAGGACGAAATTTTACTATTGCAGAGGACAACATTTTATTATCGCAGAGGACGACATTTTGTTGGATGCAGGATGAAATTTCGTAACGCGCAGGATGACATTTTGTTATTGCGCAGGATGAAATTTCGTATCACGCAGGATGAAATTTCGTTTTCACGTAGGACGAAATTTCGTTATGTAACAAAATTCCAACACAGGACGACATTTCCTTCGCATCAGTCGGCATTTATTTCGATTTCACATACATGTCGAAATTTTGTCCAACAAAATGTCATTCACATCATTGCACATTTGTAGGGCTTTCATACACATTGGATTTCCTGTACATTTTGTATCGGTAGTAATTTGGACGCGTCCATGGATATTTTTCATTAGCCCTTCCCGGATTCCATGTAACATAATATTCAATGGACTCATGATGATTGAGAACATGAAAACTTGTGTACATTTTCCCCCTCATTGTCTCCATTGCCATAACTAAACCCATTAATTTTATGGGATTAACCCAGCCACAAGGCTTTACTCATTGTTCCAGGGTTAAAGGCCATATAGTGAATTGTTTTAGAAATAATAATTATTATTATTATAGGAAGAAGGAAAAACCATAGTATTGACCATTAGATGAAAGGGTTGAATGAATGTTTGCTCAGAAATGACCAAACATGATGATCAGCGTATTGGGTAATCGCTACTGTGTAGATACAAGACCCTTCTCATAGGGAAAGGACAACATTTGTGGAAATGACTGGAAATTTCTTCCTTACACCACTACTCTACAATAACTGTACTAGAAGGGAGAAGAGAAAGCTATCAATGACCAGTATGTAGGGGAAAGACAAGCCATGCAGAGCGGCCTATCTCTATAGTACTATGAGAAAATTGAGGACGGAAAGGAAAAAAGGAATTTCCAATGTTCCCCTTGGGAATGATCAAAGCTGTTCCATCTCCAGGGAATAGTGTCCCATCGTATGGAATGACCCATATTAGTATTCCAACAACCGGAGGAAACACTCCCATTGGACCATCCCTTCACAATTGCCAAATTCCCACTAATTCCCTCACAAAATCCAATGACAAAATACACCCTTGTAATATGGACTATTCCTTGAATTAAGGAAATATGTCACAGAGAGAGAGAGAGAGAGAGAGAGACAAGTATTAAGAAAATATTTCAACTAACTATCAACGTCTCAGCTAAATTCCATCATGTTTCATTGTCCTTTCCTATAATAATCATATTGTGGATATAGCAAAGCTAAAATAAATGCATTATTTTTCCGGGGACGGTATACAGCACAGTATTTTTCTCATTATCCTAAACCACAAGTTCTAAATGACTTTTCTTATGCAACGTGTTCAAGCTCACCAACAAATGACTCGGACAATCCTATGATTCCACAAATTAGACCATTTATTATAGAAAGATGGCTACAGTTACCAAGTATTTCCTCATAATAGCCCTACATGGCCAAGTTAATGAATATAAGGAGTAAGGCTCATATTTTGTCAACATGCTATTATATACTATGACATCCTAGTGCTCCCAACTCTATAGACCTTCTCATGCATCATGTGCAAGTTATTTGGGGAAATCCGTCGTCGTAGGATGAATGAATATAATAATCCATAATAATATTCTAAATGTCACACGCATGTATTTTCCCTCTGTTTTATAAATATTACAAATGCACACGAAAATTGCATAATAATAATAATAATAATAATAATAATAATAATAATAATAATAATAAATAAAAATGTATGTACATTTCATCCGTGAAAAACGCTACCTCATTTGATAGAAAGAAAAATGTACGTTTCACACATTTATTATATATAAGAACTCTAATGTCACTGCTCCCCATCGGAAGTAGCCATTTCTGACTCAGTATAATGTATGACAAAGGTTACATTATATATTATATTAATCTATTGTGTATTATATAAGTGATTTTGGCATAACATAGCTCCACTTTTCAGCACTATTGATACTATTTCATCAATAACATTGACAGAAATCTTAAACTTATTTAAACATTTTACGAAAAACTTTGAAATAGTGCCTCTAGCTCCAATGTATAACCCTATTGTTTCTAACTCTATAAGATTGAACTTCATCTTGAAATATGGAATACATTATTGTGTGTGCCTCCAGAGGATGTGAGGATTTGGTGTCAAATAGTTTTTTTCCCATCATGAATTTAGGAAAAGTGTTCTTTAAGTGCCTTATTCGGGCCCATACATATAAATCCATATCTGATTAATATTTGTATTATTTGTATTATTTGAAGGAAATAGGATGGAATGATTTGAATTCTGATTCATGGCTCATAATGGATGAGCTTTGATATATTTTTTGGAATTTATGTGAATAAAAATTTGGATGAAAGATTTGCTCATTTATATTCGTAGCACTTGTTAGACAGAGTATAGCTATTATGGTACTTGGTTTTGTGTATAAGCTTGGCAAGAGTTTAGGAGTGTGGAATTGACTCCCACCTTATTACAGTATTTTCCAACTGAAATAATATGGAAATTGAAGAAATCGGGAAATGTGACAGATCTAAAGGGTAAATAGGCGACAAATCATTTTAATATACACAAGTACAGTGAAACCTCCTTATAACGGCATCGCAAGCGGCCCCGATTTTATGGCCACTATAGCCAATAGGCCGTTATTGAGATGGATTTTAACATGGGCTTATATGAGAAATGTCCACGTAAACCATTGCCACTATAGCAGTGTTGGCAGAGGCAAAACCCCAAAAACCCAGGGTTTTGGGTTTTTGGGGGTTTTTGTGTGGTCTTTGGGTATCAAATATTTTGGGTTTTTGGGTAATTGGGTTTTTGCTTAATATAATAATACAAGGAAAGTTGAAAATAACAGTTATTTCGTATTAATACATTATATTATTACTAAATATACATATTTCATATTATTTAAATAAGTTGATTTGAAGTCATTTAAAGCTGTATAGTATAAGCAAAAGTAATTATTTACGAATAACCGTTGAATTGATGTTGTGTATCATTGACATGGAGATGTACATATCAATTACCCAATTGCCCAATTACCCAAAAGCCCAAAAACCCAGGGTTTTTGGGTTTTTGTTAAAAACCCTGGGTTTTTGCCAACACTGCACTATAGCAAGAGCTCCTTATATGGACGGCCGTTATAAAGAGGTTACACTGTAGAGCCAGTAGGCCGTTATTGAGAAGGGATTTTAACATGGGCTTATATGGGAAACGTAAACCATTGCCACTATAGCAAGAGCTCCGTTATATGGACGGCCGTTATAAAGAGGTTGCACTGTATATTACATACTGCGATAATAGCTATAGCCTGATGTTGGAGGACATACATCCGTGTATACGTTGAACGCTCAACTATTAGGTAATTTCCATATGGTAATTTTGCAAACGTGAGGGATTTTCTATATTTGAGGACAAGCATAAAATTATCTAAATAATCTCCATTTGTATCTCATAAATTTCATAATCATCATATATCATCCCTTGATTTATTTATCTGCATGGATGAATGGGGCATTTGTTTAAATTCTGGAAAATTTGTTGGAGGTAGGTTTTTTATTGCCCTTTCATTTCCACCCAATATAAACGAGATTTAAAAAAAAATTAATCAACTTTTTTCTTGCAATCCTTGTCCTCAAAATGGAGAGAGAGAGGACTGGGATTGTGAGAGAAATTGAGCAATTCATATACCACCCACTGTGGATAAACTTTGATGTTGAGGTTGTTTGAGCGGTCTTCTGACAACCCATTAATTTGCTAATTGTGGATAAACTGTGACCCCACAGGGTGATTTACGTGTATGCATTTATCTCATGCAAAATGTTTTCTCCACATGTAGTTTTGGTATGGCAAGGAAGGCATATATTTTGAAATGTGTGTGTGTGTGTGTGTGTGTGTGTGTGTGTAACAAAAAAAATAGCAAAATTACAATTTAATCAAATTTAGGACACGTGGATGCAATTTTTTCTGCAATTTTACATGCAGCGGTCAAAGGTTTTCTTTTTATCAAATTTCATGGCATTCGTCGACATTTTTCTCTCAAACTTGTGCTCACATTGTAAAAATTTTGCAAGCATTGGTCTATATTTTGATTCAAATTTTGGTCACATCTGTCAAAATTTCTGTAAAATATTGGTTTACATTTTGATTCAAATTTTGGCCACATCTGTCAAAATTTCAGATCCCATTGGCCTACACTTATTGGATTCAAGAAGCGGGAATTATGTTGGAAATAAAAGTTGAATTAATACATTATAAAAATAGTAAATAACATTTTACATGGAGAGGTTCCTATAAAGATGGCTTACGTACTAAATGTAGTTGGAAAAGATAAAAAGGTAGGGAAGCTTTTTATACATTTAAATTCAGAGGATCCAAGTTACGGAAACTTGAGGATTGCGAAGGATAATATGCCAAACTGTCGACTAATTTAATGAGTCTTACTTAATATCCGTGGAAATAGTTTGAGCCCAATGTCTCTCTCTCATCCTCTTCCACCGGAAGTATTGTACAGTGCAGTGGTGTAATGATGACTGGTTTTGTATTTGTTTCTCTTTTAGCATAGCTACTTTTCTACACATTTATTCCCAAGTATACACGGAGAGTAAACCAACAACTGTTTGCCTTTCTCTTTCATTGATCCAATGTCGTGTGTAATTAGAAAAGATGAGTACTTTGGAATCAAGCTCTTTGAATCTGCAATTACCTCCGGCGCTTTATGCACATACGCACGTCACACTCACCACGTGTTTACATCCATGATGTGTGCTCAAACAAATTATACTCCCTACCCACATAATATGCCCATTTTGGAGAGCTCTCAACGCAGCTGGACATTTTTATCACCCCGGATTTTCAAGCTGAATTTAATTTCTCAAGTGTAAAAGTTTTGATCAATTTGATTCAAATCATTGGAAATTGTAGAGAATTTATGAGCTGGTAATTTACATGGTTAAGTTTGACAGCGCAGTTTGTACGCTCTGTAGAGTAATTCTTGACCGTGTACAAATTTCCTGAGATTTGACCAAATTGGAAGACATTTTGACCATTTGACCGGCGGCGGGGAGAGGGAAATTACCCTTGTGTGATGGATATGTGAGGAAAATATGAGCCGATGCCGGGCAAATTTTAACTGATGCAGTAGGAATTTTAACCGAGGCAGTGGTACAAATTTTAACCGATGCAGTACAAGTTTCAATCGATGCTGTACGAATTTTAACCGAGGCAGTACAAAAATTTTATCGGATTCAGTACAACTTTTAACCGATGCTGTACGAATTGGAACCGATGCAGTACAACTTTTAACCGATGCTGTACAAATTGTAACCGATGCAGTACAAATTGTAACCGATACAGCAAAAATTTTAACCGATGCCGTAGAAATTTCAACCGATGCAAGCTAAATTTTTACGGAAGCGCCTTATACATGGATGGAATATACTATTGAATTTAATAGAGAACAGGGCTCTCTCACTTGTTCCACCTGATTTTTCCCAAATGATGATTGCTTGGGTGAACGGACGATGATGATGATGATGATGATGATGAAATGAGAGAGAAAACAATGAAGAAGTTTTTAATGAATAATGGATTGGATGTTGTAGGAAGTCCAGTTTGAAGGCTCTTGAGTTGGAGCATGAGTGTGTTGACTGTTGGAGCCTGACGTATGGGAGCTTGTAAGTGTTTCTATGTTTGGGCATGAGAATGGAAGGGACGGGCTATGAAGGAAATTGATATAAAAGTCAGGCGATGGGTTCCAATCCTATACTAACATGGGGAATAAGAGTCAAGGTGGGTGTAAAAGTGGATGTGAAGAGTTACTTGGGAGGGAAAGTGTCATCCGGTTGTAGCAACTTCTGCTCCTGACATATTGGCACCTTGGAAATTTATGGGACTCAGATTGCCCATGAATTTTTTTAGAGCAAAAGAAGAACCATTCAATTGGACTCTCTCTCCAACCATTTCCCCATTCTATACTCTCAGCTCACAATCAGACTCAATAGACTCTCATTCTCTGTATTCCATCATCCTCTGTGTGCTCCTACCTAGTCCTCTTTTCCCACTCAAATCCAAGGCTCAAATGTCACAAAAGTCCCCCTTTATTAAAACAACACTCCTAAACCCTTTTGTTACAAGAAATTCTCCCATTCCAACACATTCTTTTCCTACGAGGACTTATTCCCGGCAAAGTACTTGAATCAAACGAAATTTGTATTTGTGGAATAGCAATGGAAAATGACAGGATGGAAAATGTAGAGGAGCACAGCCCTCAATATTTGATTGCGGGACTCAAAACATTTGTTGTCACCCTTAAAAATCCAGAAATAATTCTATGGGAAATATTTGTCATGGGTAAAAAAAAAATTTTCTTTCCATATATCTCTCAAAATTTTGTCTTTCTACTCAACACCTTTTTTTCGCACAACAGGGGGAAATTCTTTTGGGAAAAAACCTTGAAAAAAATCCTAATTATTAAAAATTGAAGCGTGTCCGAAGAATGACTCTTACTTGATAGACTCCCATGTTGTTCCAAAGGGCTGGGCTGCATTGGACTAGGGAAATATGTGTATAAGGCTATTCCTCTGACTGATAGGGAATTTGAAGGCTGTATGTGTAGGATGACGTTGGATGGAGATGTGTCAGGTCATAATTACATGTACATAATAATAATTATTATTATTATCACAGTGGCATTTGAAATGTTGAGCGGGTGGTGGGAACATTAATTGGATGAATTTATGACATGAGGGAAGTGTGTGTGTGTGTGTGTGTGTGTGTGTGCTGGGGAGAATGTTCTAACTTTTCCATTTACACTCTACTTCAAAAGCATCATCATAATAATAATTATTGTACATGTATTTACACAGGGCTATTCCTAGCCTCCAGTCTACCTCCAACTTCAATTCAAATAAAGGAGTGACAGAGAGAGAGAGAGAGAGAGAGAGAGAGAGAGAGAGAGAGAGAGAGTGGTAGCTCTCTTAGGATGTGGCGGAGCTTGGTTTTAACGAGGAGGATATAAATATGTGAGGGAATTTAATATGGAATCATATTACGAGACCGCAACTTTTAATACTCTCTCTCTCTCTCTCTACACGGCATACATGGAATTGCATAGGTTTTGGAAACGTCCCTCCAAAATGGACAGATATCATTATTTTGATTTGCTACAGAGTTTTTCCTCCACTCATATATCGTCGGCTAAAGTGCAAAAGGGGCTATATGCAGAAATCCTTAATACGAGATAGTTCCAACTCTGTGCGCTT
>JAQFXU010002060.1:0-23263 GCA_034693705.1 Spatulosminthurus flaviceps
CTATATTTAGCACTGGATTGATTAATTAATTATCGGTTTGACCTAGAGGCACAAAACGTGCTCATTTCCATCTTCTGTAAGCATAAAGTCAACTTTGAAAATGTGATAAAAATAAAACAATTAGTCTGGGTCAACACAAGTCATAACCTTTTTCTACGATAATAATAGAATTAAGAGATAAAAAGTTGTTGACCGGGTAAGGCAGGTAATCTTCGGTCGGTGTTAAGGTTAAAATATTATACTCATGCTTAGAATGTACCGATATGCAAATTATCTTTAATTGGAAAATTTTCCCTGCTCCTAATTCTAACGAAACCGATAAGAAATGTTTTCTCTTCTCAAAATTGTTGCCTTGAATCTTCTTGTGGACTATATGGTTCTATACAACTGGCATGATATGATCCCAACCAATGCACTGCCTTCCTACCAATGCCAATATTCTCATTCCTAACTCTGGTTGTAAGTTCTTCTGAGAAAAAGGTCCAGTTCAAACATGACTCTCCCACTATCCTCATCTAAATTATCATTATTAATTTCTCCATATTATTTACGAATAAAACCTACATGTAGTTTGCCACATTTCTGCTCACTCTACCTTTGCTGCTTATTAAGTTGGAAGGGCTCGTGAAGTTATTGCACTTACCTCAAATTATGGTTTCATCTCTCGAGTTTACATATACATTCGGCAAGCTATAATTGGAATAAAAGTGCTTGGGCAAAATATGATAATTAGGGTAACTTATCTTTAGCTTAGGATTCAACAATTAATGTATAGTATGGTCTGTTAACACCATTGGAAAGCTACAAGCTTGGAATAACAATGATCGTTTCATTTACCTTTATTGAAATGTCTGGAGATTATGTTCATGTAGTGTTGATGCACCGTATATCATTTTTTGATTACACGGTTGTATTATTTTGTAGGGTAAATTTAAATTACTAATGGAATAAAAAATTTTGAGCAAGATACTTTTCGCCAAGTGATGTTTGCATTCAATTGAAGCTGCAGAATTCAATTGCAAATATCATGAGGGATCTGGAGGGTGGGCATTTACCGTTGCAGTTTTTAAGGCGAAAAAATTGATACGGGTTTCGGTGATGTAGTAACAATTCTCCATGGGGTACAAATACTTCAACAGGAAGAACACGGAGCAACGAGGAACAAAGCCCGTTCCGCGGGGTCCTCAGTCAATCCCAAAGCCTGAGGAACGTCTTCCCGGTCCTTTAGAACCTCTATGAATTTCCCTTCAACTGATAGATAAAACCCAACGCCATCTTCCGACAGAGAAGGCTCAAACAGGTCAAAGCTTTCATCTTCGGTTTCAGTATTATTTCCATCCACAATCAGTGTTTCCACTCCGTTAGCTCCTGCTACCAATGCAAGGCCACCTCCCTCCGCATAATTTTCTACCAGTAAATTAAAATCTGCTGCTATTTCGCCCCTTTTTGTAGTAAATATCCACACATTTCTGGTAGAGCCACTTGCTTGGGGTTTTAAACCAACGGAGGTCAAATCCGATTTTAATGCCACATCCATCGCTTTCATACCCGAGGCTCCATGTACATGCACTTTCAAAATTAGCGGGCTTTGTAACGAAACACCTTTAATTAGAATCTGAGCTTGCGTGGGGATTTCAGCCCAAAGCGAAGACTCGGTTAAATTATTTTCGTAGAGGAATTTTGATACTTGGAAAACTTCATTGCCATTCAACTGATTGTTGGCATGTAGGCTTGGAAAAAGTTTAGTGAGGGCGGGAAGTTTAAAAAATGAAATTAAGGGATAGAGGAATTGGAGAACTGGCTTAATGTTTTCGCGTTTGTTTCCATACTTACTGGTTGCGATGCTCAAAGTATCGTTTAGTATGAATGGATAACTAGGTACAACTTGGGACAAAGCGGTGGCGGGATTTTTCAAAAGTTTAAGGATGAATTCCTCGTATTCCGTACTCTCCGTCTCGCGTGGAATGGATCCATTCTGAATAGCTTGGAAAAATATTTCGGCCACTTTTGTGTACAGAACATCGTCTTGAGGCTTTGAAAATTTTCGGAAATATCCCCAAACATTGTCCAAGTAAATATTGACGAATCGAAGAGTATTCTCGGGATTTTTCGATAGGACCCGCTCCTTTAAGTCTGCTTCCAAACTTTGGACGAAACAAGGTCCTGTGAAAATTTCCCTCCATTTCTTGTAATCTTGTGATGAAAAAACCGTGTGATTTTGGCTCAATAAGGGCGAACTTCCGTAGTAAATGCTCATAAGAAGATCCAGCTCTTTAAGAGAAAGAGTTCTGGTTTGACAGATCTCCTTCAAAGTTCCCGCAGCAGCATCATAAATTCCCACCTCTGATAGCTCCGTGAAACTTATTTTTAAAATCTGGTCCAGCGCCTCTTTTGACTCCACCCAATTTTGCACGATCTTGGATTCCTCCAATGACTCTGGAAATGCCGCCAAAAAATTTCGTATCAAGATTTGAATGACATCAATCTCGGTCTTCTCCCCCAAAATCACGGGTAGGTTTGATTTTTCCTCCGATGCTTTTTTGAAGGCCTCCATCCATATTGATAGTGTCTCAAAACGTTTTAAAGTCCCACTTCCGTCTAAGTCCTTCAGAGCAACGGTTAGAATATGGATGGACAGTTGGGGTGAGGCAAGGCTCGTTATTAGGTCAATCCGCTGATCTAGTGGGACCTCTTGGAGCGGGGATAATCTCGACCAAAGAGACTTGGAAATTTTGTGAAGGGACTCGTCCTTCAGAATGTGACTTTGTATGTAATTGAACTGATGAAGGATTGACTGCTCATCGTTGGCTTGAACTCCTTTAGCGATGATTTCTATTCTTTGGGGAATTGAATGTAGCTCATTTAGCAGGTCCTAGGGACATGAAGCAATTATCATTTAAATTTATAAATTTATAATAAATTATTATTTTATATTAATAATTAATGCGGGTATTATTAATAAATTTCAAAATGAAATGCCAACTTTTCCACGCTTACGTTAGAATGAATCTGCTCCAACTGCGCAACTCTGTCTTGTAGCTATTTAAAGGATAAAAACATTTTTATTTTTTGATTATTTATGGACGGAAGCTTAATTTTTGCTCAAGTATTTACATACCTTTTTAAAATCTTCTGGAGAAACACACGGGCTCCCGCTCTCACCAGCAAATGTTAGCCTAGTGACGTCAGAACTAGCTAAATACAGGCACAAAAATAGCAAGGATTTTGAAAAATTCATTCTGCTTAGCAAACTAACTGTCTCAATTTATTGAACACAGCTGTTTTCTTCTCTCATAAGTCAAATCATCTCAAATCTCAATAAAAAATTCTTCTTGCATTTACATCTTGAGCTCGAGTTGTTGTGAACTTATTGCTTTTGGCAGGAAGGAGAAATGTGACCTTACGGCTTTATCTAGCATCAAATGAGGAGAAATGAATGAAAGCGAGAGATTTTCCATAGCATTTCCTTTAACATTGGATTTATTCAACCATTGACCTTAACATGGACTGATTACATTTTGATATCATTTTACTATAGGTACGTGGCACAAGAAATGCGTATAAATATTGATGCAACTACTTACATGAGTGACTTTTGAGGAAATTCCTCTCTTAAGGTCAATAATGATGATGCACTAGATCGTTTGAAACCTGGAATAATTCCAAATTCAGTGCGTAATAATTATTACGCATTTTAGCATCTCAAATAAAGAATATGGAATAAATATAAGAAAAAGATGGGATTTTATTTACTAGCCAACAAGTTTGGACACATGCAACTTTAGGCGGCGGTGTGGAAATTTCAGCTGGAGTAATTTTATTTATTGCCATAGAAAAATGCATAATAACTTTATAAGAGATAAAATAAGGGAAGGACGAGTTACAGGAAACATTAGTTTGTGAGTGTATCAGCATTCACGTGCTAGACCATTATTCATCTTCAAGTCATTTAGCCCTGACCGAATGGCATGATTTTTATTACGAGGTGGTCGGCCTCGTTTTGGTGGCAAGGGCGCAATAGGAACTTTCCCATTAGTGGAGTAAGGGAGAAGATAGTTGTATCCAATGGCCCCTGAAGATCTTTCATGAACTTTACGATGCTTAGAGAGATGGTCGGATCGAGCAAATTTCTTGTTGCAGATGAGACATTGATAAGGCTTATCTCCGGTATGAGAACGGTAGTGTCGGCCTAGCTCATCCGAACGGGAGAACCTCCATGTACAATTGAACCATGGACAAGCAAATGGTTTTTCCCCGGTGTGTCGCCGAATATGAGCTTTAAGGTGTGAGGATTTTTGGTAAGTTTTGTTACAAGACTCATAGTGACATTTGAAAGTCTCAGTATTTTCGGATATGATCTTTGCCTTTCCTAGCCTTGATGATTTCCGTTTCTTCATGGCTGATCCTTCTGGTGGGATAATGGCTGTGGGCTCCAATGGGTATTGCTCTTCTCTTCCTATGTCTGGAAAGGTTAGCATGGATTGACCCAAGTCCAAGTCAAAAAGGTCAGGGCATATTAGCTCATCGGTGTTGGAACAATCAAATAGAACTGGGGCAATGGGTGATGATGAGTCATCCTAAAATAAATTGATGAAATATTGACAGCACTGAGCAATAATTTATTGATAATTTTAGGCGTTTGTACAAAATTACCAACGAAATGAATCTTTCTGAAATATTTATGCCAACTTACGGTCTGAGTATAATCAGATGAGAAAGAAAACTGTGGGAATTCGGTTTGGCCAAGGTCACTGAAATCCCCAGAGAGAGATGGGATCAATGGGCTCTCTGCATTTAAAATAAAAAATATTACATTTTACCATTAACTTTTTACAAGGCAAGGAACTTGAATTTCAGATCCTTTACCTGAAGGCCAAGAAGATAAAATAGAGCCAATATCGATCTTATCCAATTCCCCTGATTGGTCCAATTGAATGGGAGAATTTGAAAGTAAAATATCGCAGGTGTCTTCCAAAGTCATCATCCTTACAGCATTTATAATTAATAAACTGGGAAAAAATTCTATTTTTTCACCATTGAAATTTTAATGAAGTTTTAATGTTTTTAAAAAAAGCACCCCAGCTTCTTGACTGAAGAAATTAATTCACAAATAATTTATGATTAAATTAGCTCAAAAATCCTAAAATCGGATTGTTGGCCCCTAAAACAAGGTTTTCGCTTTCACAGCAAAATTATTTAATAACTGACCTCGAGCAAGATTTTTTGCAAGCATGGCAAAAAAAGGCTACTTGTCTACTGACGAATGAAAAACAAAAGGATAATTGATAACTGATGGATTTAAACGTGTAACTAAAATGGTCTGATGAGAGACCACTGATGTGATAAAATTTCTGGGTTCAGTGAACTTTTTTCCTCCAGACTCAAACTATACGTAGAGTAGATTTGTTAAAGGATGGATATCGTGACTTCATCTCGTCTGTAGTCTACACTATCTGATCATATGTACAATAATAATTGGTCAATTTTTCGTGGTATGTATTTGTTTCACCTGATTAGCTGATTAAATGTTTAAAGACCCATAACTTTCATGATTGTTCCTGCTTAAAAACGCTTAGTAATTAGTGCAACCGGGGATGGAAAAATTGCTATTATATTTTTACACATTCTAAAAAATTCTCTAAATTGACTCTTGCTGACAGTACCCAGCCCTGGGAAAGGATTAAGCTTGCTACATATAGAGAGTACATATACATTAGACTTGTATGTCACATATGCAAATTATGGTGTGGTTAATTAAACAAGAACAAAGAGCGAAAAGTTATAACAGATTTTTCAGTTTAAACCATCCTATGATGTCGTCAATAATAAGTCATCCCCATTGTCTACGTTTTTGAAGCTTTTAAGCTTGCATGTAGACGAGGGGTTAATTGTTACAAGTCTATCTGTAAATCTGTATGACAATTAGATATATAGATCTATCGTCGTATTTAATGTAGTAATGTAAACAGTTTTGGTCACACTTCAGTCGCTCGCATTTCGCACGACGAACACTCATCATAATAAAGAAGAACAAATAACGAAAAATCCACTCATGGAACTTTTCAACTGCCAATTACATATTTGCTGTGTATTGTCTTTCAATGTCCTCTTATCTTTTTATCATGTTGACATAATCTCTGGACGTTAATGAGACTGTGCAAGATTGTACTTTACAGGTAAATCTGTCAAATGTGTTTAATTTTTTTCAACACAGTACATATCGTCGGCTAAAGTCCAAAAGGAGCTATATGCAGAAATCGCTTAAACGGGAATTAGCATGTACTACAATGTATAAGCGAGTTGTGCATATAGCTCCTTTTGGACTTTAGCCGACGATATATGTATATACAAAGTACAATGACGCTCTAGGATACTTCCATACGACAGGAAGCTTTATGGTATTTACTACAAAAATGTAATAATAAAAATTAGTATTATTACGTAATTCCAAAATAAATTATTCTTGACCTATGTGATAAAGAATTTGACCGATGCAATGATGCGATAAATAGTTTGACCGATGCAATGATGCGATAAATAGTTTGACCGATGCGTTCAAATTTCTTTGAAGCTGCAATAGACGAATCGACTACCTGCATCCACAACCAAGTTACGTACCTAATTTACTAGTTGCACTCAAAAAATTAGTAATTTCGAGGAAGAGCAGACACTCGGAAATATTTTTGTCACGCGATAGGTATCTATATAGTGAACAACCATTGATTTAGCGCAGTACAAAAACAACTAGAGTACAAGCCTGAAGCTTTCATTGTTTTTGCAGTTGGAAAAGATATTATGAATCAATTCCAAATAATTTTGCTAACGAAAATAAATAAAACTAATCTGTGCTTAGCATTAGCAATTTTAATGGAAGTTGTAGCAAATAGCAATGATAATAATAAATGGAACATGCGCAGAACTAAACGGAGGCTACAGTATTTGATGAAAGATACATTATTTTAGGGGAATTTACTGTATTTTTAGTCCGCACTATTTTATCGTTTAATAATAAGGAGGACATGTATAACAATAAGATGAAGCAAATTTTCGGGGTATATGACACGTAAAGGCTATCAATTTTACAATATTTCCGTAGGTAACGACAGATTCATGATAACCCTGCCGTTAAATACCCCTGAAGATACATGCCCTAAGTGTTCCACTGTAAAAGAAAAAAATTAAAAACTTCAATTTTTTAATACCTATGATCAATACACTATGCAATGGTTTGATATTCTACAGAAAATTATAATTTTGCAGCAAATTCCAAATCCAAGTAAATTATTGAACAACTGAACCTTTAAATAAATGTCAAGCTGAAAGAACAGCATGTACAAATGTTCAAATATCCAAAGCCCAAAGCCGAATAAAACTGCATTTAAAAGTACTTAATTACTCAAGTACTGAAGCTTTAAATAAACGTATGCTTTACATATGTATAAAAAAATTGTACGTACAATGTAAATATCTTCTATACGTTCAATCTCCAGTTGTAGTTGTACTTTGTTACTTTGTTTGTATCGTTGTTGATTGCATGCAAACATACATCATACATTGACGCATACATACAAATTTTTATTAAACATTGAATGCACCTAGGGCTGTAATTTGTTCACGTAGTTGTTGTTATTGTTCGGGTCAGACATGAACTGAACAATATAGTTGAATATTGTTTTGTACAGCGAATTTTGTTCTTAGTTATTGTTCACCTAATTTTGTTATAGTTCTTTTAATATTGTTATTGTTATAGTTCACGTAATGTATTTCTCCGCCCTTCCCTAATTTGTTTTGTTATTGTTCAGTTCTTAAGCTTCAGATATTGTTATTGTTATAGTTCAGTTCTTGCAGAACTAAACTGTGATAGTTTTGTTCAACGAACTGAACAGAACTGAACAAAAGAACAAAACTAAACGTGAACTATATTACAGCCCTAAATGCACCCAACTATGTAGCTGATACAGAGTGATATGCTATAACCAGCCTTCGGTAATATCTTCAGTTTACGGGGTAATTTAAAAGTTCAAATTCTTCATATTAACAACTTTTTGTGCTCCTCAGCTCAACTTCAAAATTACAATTAAAAATCAGTATTTAATGAGAAATCACACTTTATAGCGTTATAAATAATTCCTACTTAAATATCTTTACATCAAGACGAAAGTGAGATTAATTACATGTTCCACTTTCAAAATGTAATTTAAATCGGAGCTTGTCATTGCAAACGACTTGAACATCATTTGTAACATTGTAACGTAATTTATTGTTATGTACATATACATAAAGTTATCCTGCAAAATATCAAATGTCAACTGAAGGTTGTTCCGTATTTTGAAATATTGTGACTTGTGACAAAATATTTACCTATTATATTGTAGAAATTTTGGACCAGTTTGATATTAATTGTAATCATTATTGTCTAAAATGGAAGACTTGTAATTTAACATATAGTTTGAAGAATCGAGGAGCTGGGATTAAGGGTAGTTGTCATTGGTGTATTGTCCGTGTAGTATATTTCCTTTAAGATGTGTGACTTCTGAATAGTCCCGGAATTTAAAGGGAAAATTTAATTAATTCAACCTCATCCAAGCTTATACAAAAGCCATGGCAACCCCTTCAAGGCTCCTCATTTCCATATTTCAAGAGACTGGTGGTCTGACTTTGAGGAAGATCAAAACGAAGCGTTTCCCCTCATGGAATTCCACTTGTGGACTTCGTACCTGTCAAGTTCTCCTAGATAAAGAAAAACCACCGATGAAAGCCGATGTAAAGGAGCAGGAGATACTTCAATCACCAAAACCAATCGAATTGCATGTGGGTCAACAACAAATTGGTTTACCAAATGCACAGGACCCTTTTGTGTCGAAGAAAGAAAAAATTATTCAGACTTTAGAAACTCAGTTGCGCCAGCCGATTTCATTAGCCTCGAACCCTACTCCTGTGGGACGGAAACCTCGTCAAAAGTCTTTAGATAGGAATTTCATTACTCCATTGAGAGCCATGAATGAATTTCTACTTACTCCTAAGGATTTGGAAGGGATGAGGAAGACCTTGAGGAGATCAGCTCATGCTGATGAACCCCCGATTACTGTTTACTGGAGAAAAGATATTGAAGCAAAGTATGTTTGTACAAAAAGGATATTATTAACTTTAATTATTGGGATATTTATTGTAGGAAGTCTTAATTTTGAATTTTTATTTCAGAGCGATGGAAGTTTGGGGAGATCGAGAGGTCTTAGAAGTTGAGAAGAAAAAACGAGAACAAGATTCAGCGGATTTGCAAGAAGGTAATTTTTCGGATGAATTTCTACTTTTAGAAGTTGTTAAGGGAAGAGTGTATTGCATTATAGTTTTTGTTTAATTCAAATGTTCTCATTTTAGCGTCGTTTGAGCTACGGAAGATAATGAAACAATACAGAAAAACATACCAGGACAGGGAGACTACAACCACGTGGAGTAACTTATTGACTGGGTCGGGGAAGATTGTTATCACAGCAGTTGCTATGTAAGTAATTTAATCATAATCTGATTAATTATTTTAGAATAAGGATTAAGGATGTGAAGAATTTCTAGTACATCTTATTGTTAGTCGGATTAAGAAATACCCATGTGAAAAAGCCATTGGTATTTGTGGGGAAGTGGAGTAAAGTTTGAATGATTTTAATTTATTGTTGGTTCTTTAATGAATTTTTAGCAATGGAACTAATTTTGTGATAAAGCTTATTGCTTGGATCCTGACTGGCTCGCACTGTCTTTTCGCAGAGGCGATTCATTCCTTAGCCGATACGATTAATCAACTCATTTTAGTATATGGAATTCATAAATCTACTCAACGAGCTAATGTGGAGCATCCCTATGGCTACGCCAATATGCGACATGTAGCTTCCCTAGTCTCAGGAGTGGGGATCTTTTGTGTTGGGGCTGGTCTCTCATTTTACCATGGCATTATTGCGCTGTTGACTCTGGCGCCCCTTGAATCTCTGTATTACGTATGTTCAGTTTTTTAGTAGGAATCAAATGATTTCAAATTAATATGCTTTACCCTTTTGACTTAAGTGGCCGTTGAAATGTTGGATTGTGTGCAGGCATTTTTTATCCTCGGCGGCTCGTTAGTCTCTGAAGGAGCTACGCTTGTTATGGCTATCAATTCCGTACGGAAGAGGTGTCGGACGCGAAATATATCCTTTAAAGAATTCAGTAAGTTGTATTTACTGTTTCCCAAAGGAATAGTTCACTGAAGTTTTTGGTGAAACTAAATGAACAAAATTTTATTTAAGTTTTCCGAAGTGTCGACCCCGCAATCAATGTAGTCATAATGGAAGACTCGGCAGCAGTTGCCGGTGTACTTGTTGCGGGGACTTGTATGGGTTTAACAGCTATCACGGGCAGTGCTGTTCCAGACGCTGTCGGATCCCTCATCATCGGCGGAATTCTAGGTGGAGTTGCCTCGTTTATAATTTATACCAACGCTACTGCCTTGGTTGGAAGGTCCATTCCTCGAGAAAATTTGAACAGGATAAATAATGAGCTGGAGCAGGATGTTATGATACGAGCTATCCATGATGTTAAGGGTATTGACATGGGAAATAGCTTAGTACGTTATAAGGCAGAGGTTGACTTCGACGGGAGGGAGCTTACACGAGCGTACCTGGATAAAAGCAATGTACTACAAATGCTAGAGGTATTTCCAAGTATAAGCGAGCTAGAATATTTTGACTAAAAAATTTAAACTCAAATTAAAAAAATCTTTTATTGCAGGAGGTGAAAGCCATCCAGAATCAAGAAGAATTAGAGTACTTTATGCTGAAGCATGGAGAATCGATTGTGGACACGCTTGGAGCAGAGATCGACAGAATAGAGCAGAGGTTAAAGAAAACACATCCTGAAATTCGTCATTGTGATTTAGAAATCCTTTAGTATTTGGCACAACATAATCGTGTAATCCGTTAAACTCAAGTTAAATGCATTATGTGCTTTGCAAGTCAGTCCAGTGTCATGTACTACACTCTTTTGTCTTAAACACTGTAAATTCGTGTAGCTTGTCAGGCATCAGCCTTGTTTAATAATCCCTGACAAGTTATTCCTTTAAAAAGTATAAGGAATAGATTAGTTATAGGAGTTTATTAAGAAGTGTTTTGTTAAATCTAATTAATTATTTTAGTGACCACGTAATACTAGATAGAAGTGAGAAGTGCAGTTGGTGGAAATAAAATGAAAAGCTATTATGTAGTGACTATATTTAATCAATAATATTTATGATGAAATATAAAATAAGTCATGGGAGTTTGAGGAGGAGTAAGGTCCTGGGTATATACATTAGTTGTATCGTATATAACCCCACACACACATCCTAGTGCTAATTTTTAAACCAGTATTATATTGATTTTCAAGAATACGATTATTACATGTTGTTGCTATGTACAAGACTGTATTTGAGTTTGGGTCAAATTAATTATTAAAAATCAATTTAAACCTAAAGTTATAAGGGGCTCAAATTGGGTGCATAAGGGAATTCAACTAACATCAAGTGCCCATGAAGGTAAATTAGCTTGTTTTTGACTCTTCGCAGAAGAGAACTCTTTGCTTGTGTTTGCTAATCTAAAAGTAGATATTTTAACAACAGTATAAGATTTTGCGGAATTTTTATGTATTTATTTATTTAATGTACAAAATCCTTTAAAAAAACAACTAAAAAAATATTTTGTTGAGTGATCCATTATATTGTTTTGCGAAAATATACCAACGAATTTTAATATATCAAAAAGTTGCATATTTTCAAATAAAAAATCCAGATTTCAGTCCCTTTTCTATCCGCTCCCGAGGATCTTCCTTGCCCCTCCGTCTTTTTACGGATACCAGCGCCTTGGCAAAATTTATTACAGGTTTCTCCACATTCCCTTGTACTTTTGCAGAAGGCTTAGGAACGACGAGGTGAATCTCCGAAGAAGATGCCTCCATGTCCATGAGCTTCCCACTTCCTGGAGAAGACCCTGTAGTTTTTGGCAGAGGTACTTTGATAACATCCTCAACTTCCGGCACAGCCTCCAGCTTAGCCTTAAAAGTATCAGGATTGGAAAGGGTAACCCTTGGACGCATATCCGAACTCGAAGCTAAGGAATCGCTCTGAGGTTTGTTGAAAACATTAGAAAAATCCGGTTGCTTATGGGCAATGTTCTGACTGAAGGATGGCTGTGATTCTGTTTTAGGTTGATAATTATTATTATAAGTTTGGAGAGATCGACCCTCAGCCGGTGTATTGAATGAAGGATTGTTTGCAGTTGGATTGAAGTTATTCAAAAAAGGAGTACTTGAGCCACCGTAGCTAGTGGGAGTAGCAATTTGATACTCAGGTTTCGCCAATGTAGCGGTCTGGAAATTGTTGTTGGAGTAACTTGCTTGGTTATCCGAATAATGAGAAGGGATATTTCCGTGAAGAAGACTTAAAAGATGGATCCCCTGCGTAATTGTGTTATATTCTGGTGCATTTGGGTTATTCGCGGTAGTTACGACACTGGGAAAATTTGATGTGGCGCTGGTTGCACTGTTTTGAACTATCGACGCTACATCCAATTGTGGAGCAGGATTATATTGAAATCCAAAATCTTGCAAAGTCGACAGACTTTGTGCATGAGACTGAGATGATGAGTACGAGGGGTTCTCACCACTGTTGCGCTGTGGTTGATATTGCGGACCAGCTTGAATATAACTACTAGCCAGATCTAGAGGAATAGTACCAGATGGAATATGTAAGTTAGCTGGAGGATTATAATTGCTGTAACTCGTATCAAAATTATAGGGATTTTGGTAACCTAAATTAGCTCCAGTCGAGCTCGCTGAACCAATTACACCAGTAACCCCATTAGAGGCACTTAAAATATGTGCAAAGGGGTTGCTATTTGTTGACGCAGACGCCTGAGGATTAAAGTCAAAATTGAACGTCCGTTTCGATAAAGCATCCGGAACAGAGTTGACCTGGAAATCATAGGTTGGACCTGTGTTACCGCCACTTAATGGCGATGGAGTGGTTAGCTGGTGAAAATCAAAATGGAAAGTTGTTGTTGCGGGGGGTGGGCTCGGAGCCGGTGTCACGTAAGAGGCTTGAGGAGAAACAATTTGATATTCTGTGGTTGATAGAGGGGGCACCGTTGTAGCGGATTCCGGTTGGAAATTATTAAATTTATCTTTACCCGTAGCATCCGGCTTACTGGGTTTAAATGTAAAGTCCTTACTGGAAGGATGAGCGTCAGGGGTGAAATTAAAATTAAAAGTCAATTTATTGCTACTATCCGGAGTTGGGGTCAAAGAATTTTTATCAGGTTTTGGAGTGGTTTCCGGTGCCGGAACCCGAACCTCACTCTGATTCGAACTAAATTCTCTCATGTGGTAATTCACAGAAGTTTTCGACGAGAATCGGGGTCTATCCGGATAAAAGGGGGAGGTTCCTGGCCTTGGTGTGTACATGTTATCGGAGGATCGGTAGAGCGTAGAAGGCGCTTTATGGTTTTTCATTGAAGCGCTCATTGTTGAGTCGGAACCATCATCTGTTTCCTCGTCTTCATTTGAAGAGTCATCATCGTGGAAGAGATCCGTTTGAAAACTTGCAATCGGATCCTTTTCTCCTTCCTCATCCGTATTTTCATTTCCAGCTGAAAAAATCTTGGGGGAAGATTCCTCCAGTGGAATTAACGTGGGTTTTTGATCATTCTCCTGTTGTGTTTCTGAAAGCGAAATAAATTCTGGCGAGGACTCCGTAGATGAAGCGGATTCGTCTAAGGAGATGAATTTCGGCGCGGATTGGTCCAATTTTGAATCTTCCGCCAATGGTTGCTCCAAGGGTATCAATTTGGGTGAGGATATTTTAGCTGAAAAATACGTTGGACCAGTGCCATCAGCTCCGGATCGGGCCAAAGATTCTTCGGTTGGAAACCAATTTTTGGGAAACTCGGAAAATGTAGGCGCCTCCGGCGCTTTTGTTACACCGCCATCTTCCGAGCCAAACTTTTGTGAGGCTATGATCAAATTAACTTGAGGACTGCCCTGAGGATCAGGTAAAGAGAAATTTAACTCAGGGATTGCAGTGGGAGATGTCAAATTGAGGTCAAGTGGAAATCCAATGGATGGTAAAATTTGGAAAGGTATTGACGCTGGGATCATTGTTTTATCTGCTCCTGCTCCTAAAGTTAAAGAGCCATTGTGGTCTTTCTTGTTTACCGTCTCATTATAAATGGGTATGCCTATTGAGAAGCCTTTGGTAAAGAAGTCTTGAGGTGGGAGGACTTTCACTTCTGATGGGGATCTATGCTCATCACCACTCTTGTTATTCTCATTGTATTTATCTTGATTGCTTGACGCAGAGGATCGCGTTAGGACAGTGAACGACAATGGACTGTTGGTTTCATCCATCCTTGCAATCTCACTCTTCCGTGACGGCTGCTCGAGCGGCTCATAGATTTCCAATTCCTTTGAATCCTCCTCGTCGTCATCCTCCTCATCATCATCCTCATCCTCGTCATCTGATCCTTCTTCAAAGTCTACATCATTCGGACTTTCCATTGCCTGTTCCACCCGACTGGTTGCATTCTCAACTGGAGTTGAGGTAGCGTTCACAACGGGAGTTGTGGTTACATTCTCAACAGGATTGGAAGTAACAGTTTCCCAAATTATTTTCGGTCTCCAGGTCGTTGCTAAATTTATATCGCTTGAGGGCTCTTGTGAAAGGCGTTGGGACTGGCTAAGAATCCGCTGCTTCTCAGATTGCATGTAGCCAACCGCAAGGATGACACCTAAAAATATTTAATTTATTTTAAAGTCCAAATTATTGACACACTTGTTTTGTCACATAATCATTATGACCGTTCAGAGTGAAATTTTGACCGCAGAAATGTTACATTTTTCACCGTTGCGTACGTTATTTTGTGATACAAATGTTTTGTTGACGTGAATTTAATCTTAATTGTGACCAATGAAATCAGCATTTTTGTCAATTCTGTCCAAATGTATTCCAAAATAACCGACATATTCAAGGAAATATTGTCCGACTTCATCGAAATTTTGACTGATTTGGAAGAAATTTCCTCCAATTTAATCGAAATTTCACCAGATTCAATCGTAATTTCGGCCAATTTAATAGAAATTTTGCCCACTTTAATCAAAATTTTCCCAATTTAATCAAAGTTTTGTCCAATTTAATTAAATTTTTGCCCGATTTAATCAAAATTTCACCAACCGAGCTTTAAAAAAACAACCAAAATTTTACCTGATGCTTTTGACAAATTTACCAAAATTTTGGTCTTGACAGGCTCAATTTCGTTCCATTTTCTTCCAAATTTTATTTCCAACAACAATGCATACTTAAAAGCTGCAGCTTAAAAAGTGTCTCAAGAAAATTTCTAACCTGTCAAGAGAAGAACGATGATCCCGATAGAAACTCCATAGCAAGTCAATTTACCCCAAGGAATCCTCTTCCTCCTGGGAAAAAGTCCTCGATCCTCCTCATAATTATCTCCTTCCGGATCATATCTCGGAGATAATGTCCGTCTCCCACTAATCTTCAAAGAGCCACCAATAGCACTGGGACTTATCACTTGCGTAGCTATAGCCACATTATTTCGGTATGCATTATTATGTTGCGTGGTCAAATCTGTAATGTAAGGTCTCCTGCTCCTCCCACAAATATGACCCTGCTTCGGACCGAAATCCTCCGTCACGTCAATACTTTCCACACTACCGGGACTCAGTTGCGGTCGACTCAATAACTGCCTATGATGATGATGGTGATGATGATGGGACTTCCTAATGGTCGAAGATAACGTTGAGACCGAAGACTTTGCCATTACTTTTTATACCGCAATAGCATCCACAAAAATAATCAATTTACTCTCAAGTTGATGTTAAGCCTCTGAGAGCCTAACGATAAATGATTGAAAAAAAAACAAATTGAAATCAATTCCCAAAATACTTTTACCTGCAAATAAATGAAAAAGAGTTACTTATGAGCAATTAATTGTCTAAAGAAACGAAAGCGCCTTTCCACTATTGTCGTGTGTGTAAGTAGGGATTAGTGTATAAGGATTCAAAGTGAGTTTTTTTTCAAGCCTTGGTATTTATTCCACCTCCTCATTGAGGATATGTGGGGAGACAATAGAGCTAAAACTGAGCTTTTGTCAACTTAGTTACTTCTTTTGTTCCTTCAGGTGTACAACGACTAACAACAACAACTGTAGAGGAATAATCGAGAGTTTATATACATAGAAATTTCCTCAACTGTTCAGTCCTTTTTTATTACCGGAATCCTTTTGATTTCTACAAATTGTTAGTTAATCTTGATTTTAATTCCAAATTTAGCTCAAAGTTCATCAAAGTTTATATCGTTTTCATTCAAAAATGTATGCATTTCTGTGTATTTAAATTACATTGTGTGAGTTTTTTCACCATTTCTTCAGTGTGCACCGGATTTTATTTACTGTCATTTCAGTGACAAACTTTGTAATGGTTCTGTTTATTTATTGATGGGTGACATTGATACTGTCGTGGGTGGACTTACAGAAACTTCGTATAGTAAAAAATACTCTAATTAAATTGTGCTTACTTATTTGTATTAGCGGAAATTTCAGTTTGATCAACTAAAATTCCTCTCTCCTCTCTTTGATTGAAGCCAAATAAACAGTAACATTGGACAATCTGTCGGTTTAGTGCGTCAAAATTGTAGTTACATCAATATAATTTGAATTACAGGGGGAAATACAATTTAAAAAAATTCTAGTTTACATTAATAAAAACATAAAAAATTCATGTGCATAGAGAAACAGAGTTTAAGGAAAATTTATATTATGCAAAATTGTATCTTATTTTCCTACATAATTTTCCTCAAATTATTAAATTATCATGTACACCTTTATTTACTATCCTCAATTGTTACAATTATTACATTAAGAGAATCGCAGACTGTACTGAAATTAGTTTAGGGAGTTTGGCTTAAATGACGGAAAAATTTAATCGGCGTCAAACTCTGACATAAATAAAACGATTTCTTAATTATGTTCAATTATTTTCCCAATTTAAATTGCTAGATATTTTTTTCCTGTAAAAGAAAAACAATAGTTTTTTTAGCAGGGGAATTTTATGCAAGAGGAAATCTCACATGAAAAGAAAACTCATATGATTGTGTAATTTATTATTCTTTTTCTTCTTATTCTTCCTCCTCAGCCAAATCTTATACATTGCATCATATTCGTAAAAGCGCATAATTTTCAAAGGGAAAAAACCAAAAGATTGAATGAATACACGCTTCATGTAAATTGATGTATGTTATAGAGAAACTAAATTCCCAAAGATGCTCATAACATTTCTGAATGAAAGAAGATTTTATGATGGCGAAAAAAATAAAGAGTATAAACGCATAAATGAAAACCGCTCACAACTTTTCCTTTAACGTGCATTCAACGTGTGAATTGCAAGGATATGGGAGAGTAGAGATTTTTTTTACAGTAAATTGAGGCTCATGTGGATAAATTGTACAATGTGGATTTCACAGCATGCATTAACAATGTATGTAGTAGTGTAATGTGTGTAATGTTGTAGTAGCAGAAGACAAAATATGTGAGGTGCTATTTATCTTAATACATAGTGAGTGTGATCAAAGAGATGATGCGATGTGTATGAAGCGTGACACTCAATGGAAATGAGATGTGGTGTAATAATTTTGTGGAGTAAAAATCCTCTATAGGCTTTAAATTTTTCTTGTGCATTTAAATTGATTTTTGTGGGAAATACAATGGTTGATTTTTGGATTTTTATTTAATCAGTTGCAAAATTTCGGTAAAGTTATAATAGTTAAATTAGATCTTTTTCAAAACAAGTTGACCCTTCTTTAATTTTAAAACAGCACTTTCTCCTTTAGAGACGTACTCTTCCACGTCGATGAAAGCATCGCCAACCTCATCATCCCGACGGTTATCATCTTGGTCGAGGACTTGGAAATGCCAGCGTTGTTTCTTGCCCTTGACATAATCAAAATCGAGGACTTCTGTCCAGTTAGGATTCTCACTGTCATTGATGGGAGTGGTACGGCCGAAGAGAGACTCTAGCCTGGTGACGTCATCGGTGTAGAAAGCTTTGACGTAGGCGTCAGTGGTTCCAATGAGATCCAAATCATCCAGACCTCGGGCGGAGAGTTGGAAACGAAGTTTTTGGGGCTGGACCAACTGGACTTGAGGTTGGTTAGGATTGCTGACGACGACGGGTTGGACTGCGGGGGAAGCCACGACTTGGGGGGTGGGCTGAACAACGGCGTGGACTACTTGGCCTCCTTGATTTACTAAGACGACGGGGGAGGGTGTGACGGGGTCGATGCTTTCGATTTTAATTGTTCTGGAAGAAAGAGATTAATTTTAATTATTTAAAAATTATAAATTTAAAAATATTGGTTTGATTGATTTAGTGGTTTTTATAGTTAAGTAATTGGAATTTGTATTGTATAGTAAATACTTACCCCTTTTTATGCAAATTAGCGATGTACATTTGATTCTTGTCCACGTAATCATCTACTTGGACCCAAGCCTTGCCAACGGTATCGTCATCACGGAGATTGTCATGGTCCTTGACCTTGAAGTGCCATTTTTGCATTCTGGAGCGGTCAAAGTCAAATTCAAAGACATCTCCCCATTGTGGGTTCTCATTATCGCTGAGAGTGGCGGTGCGACCGATTTTCGTCTCTTTGGTGCTGGATCCTTCGGTGGCGTAGATTTCTACGTAAGGATCGGTCGTGCCGAGGTCATCTTTGTCGGGGAGGTTTCTATATAAATTTACAAAATATTAATTAAACTGCGTTTTACATGCATTGAAAAACTATTTTTGAGTTTTCTTTAATTTTCCTTTTGACCGGCTTAACCAGAACTTTTTACAATTCCACTAAAATTTTGACTTGTGCAACCAAAGTGTGGGTCGATGTAATCAAAATTTTGATCAATTTACCAAAAATTCAGGTCAATTTTACCAAAATTTTGATCAATTGTACCAAAATTTTGATCAATTGTACAAAAATTTTGATCAATTGTACCAGAATTTCGATCAATTGTACCAAAATTTTGACCAATTGTACCAAAATTTTGTTAAATTTTACCAAACCCTCAATAAAAACTTCTCCAAATTTTCAGTAAATTGTAATATTTTGTTACTGCTGTTGACAAAACTTTGACCGGTTTAATAAATGTATTGGTCAAGAGAACCGAAATGCACAAAAACTAAATAAGAAATTCAGCCCCAAAAAATCGAAAAATTATGTGAAAATTCGGCTAATTTAAAGACCGTTTCAGAGATTTATTACCACAAAAAATTACTTACTGGGCTGAGAGCTTGAACCGAAGTTTGAGTTTCTGAATTGGCTGAGCCTGTACGGCAAGGACCGCCAAAAGGGCAAAAATAACTAAAGATTTGAACATGATTCTGTTGTTGATCAACTGAACTACTGTTGCCAACTGACCAACAAAAGTTCGAGTGAGGTTCAATTAAATAAGTTCCCTCAAAAATTCTCCACATACATATTCCCAACCCTAAAATAATAATATATGCAAAAAAGAAGAAGCCTCACTCAACATAATAATATCAAGTATGTAGAAAAATATAAAAATCATCCCCCAAGGTTGACAGTTGAGCGTTGTTTTCCATGCTAATCAAACAGGTTTTCTCCTCCATCAAACTACTACCAACAAAGCAAACCCATTTAATATGCACACACGTCAATACATAGTAAATACATACCGAAAGGGAAAAAAACTTGTTCTTTTTGCGTGTACACGAAAAATCCCTATTGTTAATTTCTCATTACTCATAATATATGAGTGTAACAATTAAACTTGTTCTCTCATCTAACGAACATCAATTATTATCCATTTGTTCCCTCCTTTTAATAATAACACTCTCATTATGAGTCATCGGCCGATCAATGTCGTAACAATTAATTTTTAATCGGCTCCCAGCCATAATATCATTTCCATACAATAGTAAACTTTGAGATTTTTTTTGGCCTCAACAAAATAAATTGCGCGGTGTGTCTCTCACACAAAACAATAATAATATGTCATAATTGACGTCCAAGATGTTTTCGGTCTCTCTGTATGGATTTTTATTGCTACCCATCTTTTTCAAGGTTTAAATTTTCCTTGACGTCTGTCTGTCTATTTGTGGATGGGACCAGTTTTATCATCTGAGAACTTGAAGCAGAGCTTCTTGGAAAGAGGAAGGTCAATTTGAACTGAAAAACTCATTTGACTTTTCGCACACACACAAATAGTATATGCACGAAAATATGTAGAGGTTTTTTCCTCCTAATTTTTTATGAACTTTACTTGGAAATGAGGTGACTTATAAAAACAATAATAAAAGTTACACGTGTATAAAAATACATTACAGATGCATAATTTTGTTGCTTAGCGTGTATTTTTAAAGATTCACGTAAAATTTCATTTCCTTGAATAAGAGTGACATTTTTGGCACAAAATGTTGTGTGGAAAAGGGTTGAATAAATTGCAAGCGTAAAATTATGTGGAGTGAGGCAATGTTAGAAAGATTAATTATTATTTTTTATGTACTTTTACATATATGAAAAATGAACTCACCCTTTTTACAGATATTTATAGAAAGACCCGCAACCGGTTTGGAATCTTCAACATAAAATGCATGCTAAAATTTGTACATATTATTTGACTTTGGCTTATGCACGTGTATATGTTGGGAGAGGTTACATAAATGATAAATTAAATTTGAACTCTTTGTACTTGTAACGACCTTTGGCAATCGGTTAAGGCTTGAGATGAGAAAAAAGCAGGTAGTAAGATTTTTTATGGATTAAATACATGCATTGAGTGCGAGGATAGGAATTGTATGGGCATAAAGTAGACATTGGCAAGGCAATCAATATGATTATAAGACTCGTGGAAATTATTAGATATATAGAGAAGGATGAACGATATGGTAAAAATGAATATTAATTTTAAATTAGCATTCAATGGGATTTTGTGTTTTTTGCTTTATATGGGAATACCGAATTTTTTATTGTATATTTTATAGAGCAGTGCACAAGTTTATTAGGGATATAATACCATTCTCCCCTTTGAAATAATAGCCTTCATTGGTTTCTGTTTATGTAGATTAAAGCTATATGGGGAACTGGGGACGACATTTTAGGGGTGGGACAAAAATTTATAGGGACGTGAGGGAAAATGGTATTTCAATAAGTATGACAAAAAAATCATATTCATGTAAGGGAAATGTGGACCGTTGTAAGGGGTAGAGTTGGATAGTATTTGATTTTTATGAGGAATTTTTCATCATCCATGTGGGCTATTCATACATTTACCGGCATTTGACCTACGATCGTAACCGCAAAAGAATGTACAGCATTCTTGGGATTGACGGCAGTATTGCCCAAGCTTGGCGCACTGCAATATAAATACAATACACAGAGATTAAAAATTAAATAACGCACGAAAGAGCAACATTGTGGGAAAATATTTTTGCCTATTTGGTCAAAATTCCGGCCACATGCTAATTTGGCTAAAATTCCGGGAACATGTAAATTTGGCCGATTAGGCAAAGCTATACGGCCTGTAAGCTAATTTGGTTTTTTCAACTATAGTTGTGGTAACGTCATTTTGGCGGATTTGGTCAAATTACGGCCTCTTGCCACCTTCGCCGATTTGGCCAAAATTCTGGCCGCTTTTTACTTTGGCTAAATTACGACCACATAATTATGTGGTCGTATATCCCAAAATTCCTGCTGGCATTGCCACCTTTGCCGAAATCTGACCCTTTTGCCACCGCCATGAACCATTTAAATTTAGATTACATGCTTTTTGGCTAATCTCCGGCCAAAGCGAGATAATTTTTACGAGAGTGATTGAAAAATAGCTGAAGAAAAGGGAGCTTACTTTGTATTGCGATTGCGTAATGTCCTTCTCAGGATGACGGACACGGTACTCAAGCCAGGGCCTCCAGTCTTGCGCTTGCGCATGCTCCAGGGTCACCGCGAGTATTAGAAAGTATATAATTGGAGTTATTCTAATTGGAGTTATAGATGAAGTAGATAAGCTTAATGAAAAGTGTTGCGATTTTAATCATTAAAATGTCTACGATGAGTAAATGGATTACCTCATTTTAGAATTTCTCGTAACCGATAGGGGAATGAAAATAAAAGCGATGGGAAGTACCGTTAAATGTAAGTGACAAACCCAGATAGTATTTTATGTAAAATGGTAGGAAATCCTACGAAATTACTCATGGTTCATTTTTATGACCTAGATTCTTTAGGATAATAACAACAACGTATATGTAATGTCCAAATAATTTCCAACTTAAAGCTTGCATAATGTCTCGGAAAATATTACATATAAGAATTTCCCATCCATCTACTTCATTTCTTTATTTCTCTGTTAATATGTTTACGACTTTCGAATCCTTGAAAAACATAAATCATCGTGTTTTTCTCAGTACTAATTTTTGTATTCCAGCATTTTTCCTATCATCTAAAAGCCATTTGAAAGTGTTTCACCCCAAACACATTGAAATTTACAGTGCTCCAATTTACAAACGACCTTTTACATATGCAGAGAGCTGAATGATTTAAAAAAACTTTGAACTCAAACTTTGTTAGCCCAAACTTGATGAAAAAGATGTTTTCCTTTTCTGACGCAACTAAATTTTGATGTAACCAACATTTTGCCCAATTTGACTCAAATGACCATTTATCTAGCCCAATTTTTACCAATTTGATTACAATTTTGTGTTAATTTGAATCAAACTTAGACCCAATTTAATCGCAATTTCAATCAATTTTGAAAAACGCAACCAAATGGGTTGCTCAATTTGACTGATTTTTTTGGGGAAAGCAACAGTTGGCCAACGCGACTGAAATAATTATTACGCTTCAAAATTTTTCCAATGTTGATGAAATTTCTTCATCCAGCCCAAATGCGGCTCCAGTAATAAATGGAATTTTCGAAGTCATATGAATAGAAATTGTGCCATTACAAAGAAAATCGGGCTCCGACAATTAACATTTATAATTTATGAAACATTTATGAGTAGAAATTTTGCTGACAAAATGGAAATTTTAACCAACCCAACCCTATATTATTCGAGACAACGTGGGTTACTTTTTCCCAAATGTGAATGCGAAAAACGTTTTCTTCTGGGAATGTATAACAGTGCTGATGAGTTTGTAGTACTGATCAAGAGATACACATTGGTGGTGGTTGCAGGGCGGTAACTT